>PVHY01000176.1:124397-225266 GCA_004024945.1 Uropsilus gracilis
TTTTTTTTTTTTTCTGGATCCATTTCCTCACCCTTGGTGAGGGTGCGATTTCCCGGGACATGGTAGAGGTGCTGTTTATGTACCCTGTACTGCTTTTGCCTTCGTAGGCCGATTGGAGCACCTTTGCCTTGTATGATTTTTTGTTTCTTGATGGGTCTCATCTTCACAGTTTCTGCAACATTTTGTTGCTCCTTCAGTCATGCTTCGGGTCTTTGGCTTTGGGGCCATGACTCCCAGCCATATGTTTTGGAAGAGCAGATCCTCCAAGGGACAGCCATCAGCTGATGGTAGGGCTCCTCTGTTGGGGCTTTGCTGTGGAGCCACTGCCATTCGGCAAGTCTCCTTTTTTTTTTTTTTTTTTTTAAGATTAGTTCCCGCTATTTTTGCCCGTGGAACCACAGGTTCCTGTTGCCCATGGTACCACAGACTCAAGCAATCCCCAGCCTCCGCTTCCCAGGTAGCTGGGATTATAGGCGCACGCCACCACGCCCAGCTACAGATTGTAATTTTAATTTTGAACTAAAATGTACACTTATTTATTTTTTCAACGAATTTATTTTAGTGTTTTTTTATCTAGAGTTCATTGTTAATTCTAGTTCCTTAAGCGTAATTAAATGTTGTTTCCTAATGGCTTCCTTATGTTGGCAGTGATACGTTATCTCCAGTCAGTGGTTCCTTGAAAGAAGTGTTTTAAACCCACTTATTATTTTGTGAATGGCAATTTAATTGAAGCTAGATAACATTTGGAAAAATGAAATAAGCAGGCACAAGTGAACCTGATACTTTTATTGAGCAAGTGAGAACATGACCTTCAGCTCAGCTGCTTTGTAAAATTCCCACTCTTCTCTCAAGAGATTTATTTATCTTATGAGGCAATTGACTGCTTTTGACATGTAGCTCATGAGAGGGAAACAGCATCCATCCATGTATTATTAAATATTACTAGAGCTCCAGTTTTCTGACTTAAAAATAAATATCAAGAGAAATGTTACGATTTTCTTGCCTTATGTCTGTGGTTTGTATTGACTCTTTTGGAGGTGCGAATACTCCAATTCGGAAAGTGAGTAGCCAGTCATTTGAATATTAGCTCTTGTTCTGCAAGAATGGTAACTGGCAATTTTCTGAGTTCCTAGTCACTTAGCATTCTGTCTAGTATAGTTGTAGCTGTTTTTATATGATATTTATGGGCAACTAATTTTGGCTTTCTAATCATCATAAAGTCATGACTTGCTGGTTCTAAAATTCATAGTCCCTTAGTTTTTCCTTCTTCAGTAGAAAATGAGTTCTTCAAAGACAGTGACTTTTACCTTTTATTAACCATTGTGTTCCTATCATATAGCATTAGGTCTTATCATAGAACTGAATAACCATCTTTCATCAAATAAATTATATACATATTTAGAAATTAGTTTTTCACTTGTCAAAGAAATGGAGAGTTGATGTGGAGAATTGGTAAATGGAGTTAACACATTGTTAATAAATAATCTTATCAAATATTTTTGTTTTGATATAGTTCAGTTATGTTCAGAGTTGAGGATATCTTTAACATTTATTCAAAGAGTGACAAGAATTTGGAGCAGACTAGATGTTAGAAATCATTTCTTCTCTCCTATATAAAGACATTTCAAGAGTTCAGAGACTAGAAAACACCTACAAATTTCAGTCATGTTTCTTACTGGAACATTTTATTGCCTGGGGTGATATTACTCTTCTGCAAGGTTTGGAATTGGAGTTACAGAACAGCAGGATCAAGGTTACACCTACCAGTATGGTCAGTCTACACCTGTTTATTCAGACTTTTAGATCACAAGAGTAGAGTATATATCAAAAAAAAAAAAAGGTGAAGTATCCTTCCCCTGAGAAAGTAGAATGTGATTTTTTGAGGGTGTTTAAGATACAGACAGGACATCATTTATCTCCCCAAAGGATATTAACTTAAAGTTTAAGGAATACGTCTTCAAATTACACACCACGTGGGTACCAAGAGCAGAAAGAAATTGTCAAACCATATGCTTGTAAATGCCATCTTTCCTCAAGAGAAAGATCATTTATATTTTGCAATTATAGAGCAGGTCTTTTTTTTTCCCATAAAGACCTTTCAGTCATAAATGATGGGGGGTGGAAAGAGCTTTCCAGAGGATACTTACATAGCATTCAAGGACTCATTGGCATCTCTACCTGGTTGAACTCTGCTTTTTTGTCTATTTTCTGATTAAACTCTGGAGAATTACCTTTAATTATAAAAAAAAAAAAAGCAAGCCTTTGTTAAAGTTTGTAAACAGTTCTGCTGGAAGTGAACTCTAAGAAATTGATATTTAGGTCAACTTGATTTTTTCAAACACCTTAACTGGCAATTACAACATTATGAACTACATATGGTGCTCTGAATTTATTGACAGACACTGTTTATTATTTTGGTTAAACAAGTGGATGTGGGTTTCTTATTGCATAATAAACAGTCAATAACTGAGAAATTTTAGTGCTGCTGCTTTGGTCATTTTTTTAATTTTTGATTCATTTGAATTCATAAAAACTAACCAACCAAGAAAAACAGTGTAGATTCTATACCACCATCTCTGGCAAGTAAGCCTATAAGTGGTCTGAGAACCTTCAGTTAGTAGTTATATGTATAATTATGAAAAGTACCATTTCCTGATTGAAATATTCCTACTCTCTCTTGGAGGATGTGGAGTGCCAAAGGACAGTGCCAAGGTAGGAGACAAGTCACTGTCTGTGGGTTCTCACCTGTGTACTAGCAATTAAAGAGCAGAAGATTGCAAGACCGCTCAGGCTTAGGGAACAATAACAGTGGGGCTTATTTAACTGAGAGGAGGTTGCGGAAACAGTTTCCAAGACCACAGGTGACTGACTCTCTCACCCCAGATAGTGTCCACAGTGTCCAATAAGTCCTAAAAAAATTCACCCATGATGCTCCTGTCCTGTCATCAAGGATCTGGAACTGGTAGTCCACCAGTCAAAAGTGTATCAGGGTCCAACTCACAGTGGCAGCTAGAGGTACCCACAGGTTGGTCTGCTGAAGTGGCACCAAAGCAACCCACAGTAACAATCTGAAGGCCAGATTGGATAGCGCCACATGCCATACTCAACAGGCAGTGGTGCTAGATGATCAGAAGCAGTGGAACCTCTTAAAGGTGGCTAGACACCGAGTGCTGGTCATCTATCAACAGTGCTTATTAACACTTGCAGTGGCACCAGTCACCACTGGTCACCAGGAGGTGGTGTCAGATAACCAGTGTTACAGCTCTCTGTGAGTTGTTAACTTACAACAACAGACAGCTTTTGTGACATAAGCCAGTAGCAGTCAGCTCTTTCTGAGACACCATGCCAGGCTGGTAGTATTTTTTTGCATGCAGTGTCAGAGGCAGAACCAGAGACATGTACAACAGCTAGGTCTCTGTGAAGATCTACGGAGGACTGGAAGTATATGGAGGCCTGCAGATCTGCTGAATCCCATGAAGATTGTCTGTTCAGTGCTGCTTCAGAGGCTGTCTGCTGAATCCTTCCCTCTTCTGAGGCTGGGAGCAGAATGAGTCCAGGCTGGCTCCAGCCCTGTGTTACATTGTCTTTCAGGGTCCTCTACCCTATAACCTTGATTCAACCATTTTCAAGCCTAAGTGCCTGATTGGTGCCAACCAGCACCAATCAGCTCACTTCCATTTTCCAATAGAGTAATTAACTCACCACCATCAATGTCACTGAAATCAAACTTAAAATCAAGACAGGTCAATGGCCTCGTGGGGTAATTTATTTACATAGGTTATTTGTATCTTCTACCCAAATCTGAAGAATAAGTGTATTACATAGATGTGTAGACTTCTTGTTTTCAGTGTTTTTGCTAACATTATTAGGTCCTCCTAATGTTTCTGGAGCAATGCAAAAAGAATGGTAGAACTGATCTACCGTAGAGAGACCTGCTTGTAAGATTGGCCCTTGTTTGGCGTCTGGGAACTTAGATTTAGAAAGTGTTCTGCCTTTCACTGTTTAAGAGTAGTTAGCTTAAACAATGCAAACAATATAGTTTATGTTGAACTACTTTCCTTCTGGGAATCTGGAATTTGGATATACTCCTGGCAGGGAATACCTGCTGGAACGGCTCCCATTAAACTCCCTGGGCACTGAGCCTCCCTGGTTGCAGCATTTAACACTTGGTTTTTACAGGTTATTGGATATCCTACTTAACTCCAAGGAAAGGATCCTCAGACCTCTGTCTGGATTCATTCAGACTGCCCAGTGTGCTTTTGCAAAACCTTCACTGATTTTGCTTTGTCTTCTTTTGCTATAAATCACAGCCATGAGTACAAACATAGCTGAGTAATCAGAGTCCAGTTCATATGAAAGGCCAATCACAAATGTTAGAAGACAATGACAGAATTACAAAGCATAGCTTGAAACAACAACAATAGCAAAAAAGCTTATTATAACCATGTTATTACAGTTGTGGAAACAGTTTTATTTAAGTTAGACAATTTGGCAATGATCACATGTAGTTAATCATAGAATAAGTTTCGAAGCTTACAAAACAAATCAGAAGAATTGCTGTCCTTGAATTTCAATTTTTCCCCAATTTTGTTTATCATGGTAAAATTGGTGGTTAAGAAGTTAACTCTTGTGTGGTTTCTAAAACACCATTTTTAAGGTGTAGATGGGTGGATAGACCCAAACTATCACTTTGCCAGATCTTAGGACTCTGGCAAAAATGTTTTCTGCGTAAAAAATGACAGTGATAACTTTGTTAGCACCATGCAAAATGGAATGAGGTTCTAAATGAATTTTCCCAGTAAATATTTTGTTTGCACATTCCTGTATCTGAGTAAGGGATGTGAACCTACAACATAGTCTAAATATGTGACCCTTTTCCAGGCTGCTAATTGGGATCACTTTTGAATAGTGGTTCCATATTCCTCATCAGTTAAATCAGAATCTCCAATAGGTGAACCCCAACGCTCTTTATGTTCCTTACATGATTTCAGTGTGTGGCAAATTCACTGAGAATTACTAGTCTAATTAAAATATTTCTTTATGCCAAAAATGTTGTGTTTATTCCATGCTAAGTGACATTTTCCATACCTGGTACTATTTGATTTCATCTCTAGGTGGAAAATAATTTAAAATATAAATTTAGCAAAGTAAAACTCTATTCAGAACTACAAATTGGAGGACTTAAGATAGATATTTATGTATGTAGTATTAATGTTTATTAAGTATTAGTTGAAGAATGTAAATTTACCTTTGAGTTAAACCAAATAGCTATCTTTATTCATCAGGAATCACTTAGTCAATCATTTGCATTCTATTCACAACCTAGATACAATTTTTAAAAAGTTATATCATAAAATATATTCACTGATTATATCCATTGCATTATTTTAGCCAGAGAATGTGTTTTGTATAGTACCATCATATACCATTGAAATTTTGAATAATGATAGGAGAGTTCATATTGAAGAGAAATTGAATTGTCTGTTTGAGTTTTAATGTCAGATTTGGTCGGTCATTTTTTTACTTGTCAGAAAAAATAATTATAAGAATATATGCAACCGAAATATCCAAAAACAGATGACTGAATGAAAAAGATGTGGTATATATACACAATGGGATATTACTCATCAATTAAAAATGACATTTTGGATGATTTTATGATAACATGGATGGACTTAGAAGAATTCATATTAGCAGAAACAAGTCAAAAGGAAAAAAAAACAGAAACCAAATGGTTTCACTACGATATGGGACATGGTAAAGATAAACAAAAATCCATGAATAAAAGACAAAACAAGCCAACAACCAAATTGAAGTATACAACTGGAGGGGGGAGGACCCCAGAGATCACAGAGATGTGAAATTTATATATGAATAAATTATTAAAAAAAGAATATATTCAACACAATGTGAGGAAATCCCATTCAATTTCTACAAAAATGTGTACATATTTTAATTTGAGAGAAAACATTAATCAGATACTCTTTCTTAATCTTTTCCCCCTAATCAGTGACACAGTTATTATCTTTATTATAATTATTATCTTTATTGCAGTAACAGTGACATACAACATTGTATATAATTTAGAGATATAGGTTCACAGTTTTTCAGATGTATGGTACCACACCACTCACTACCAAAACACTCATAATCCTCATGGTAGTGCATTAGGCCTCTCCCCTTTAGTTAGCCTCCCACAAGCACTCTCCCTATCCTGTAGCTTCAGTCAGATTTCTAGGGTTTGTTGTAGATTACTTTTTACTGTTCCTTTGCTTTGTTTCTCTGTATTTCACATGAGTGAAATCACCCTGTATTTATTTTTCTTCTCAGTTGGCTAAGCATAACCCCCTCCACTTCTATCCATTTTGTCACAAATGGCAAGACTTTATCTTTTTTAATAGCTGAGTAGTTGAGTAGAATTTTTAAATCAGTTACTAGTAGCTTTCAGAATTTCATGACTGATATAGGAAATTAACCATGTTGTTTTGAACCTTGATTGGGTAATCCAACCAGAAACCAAAACAATAACCCAAAGTAGTCTAATCCTTTGTCTAGTGTACAGTCAATCCTTGATCATATGTTAGAACAGTGGTTTGCCTGAGGATTAAATCCAACCCTTTTCTGTAAATAGTCTTTTTGGAACTTAGCCATACTCATTCATTTATTTAATGCCTGTGCCTGCATTTAGACTTTAAGCGCAGAGCTGAATAGTTGTGACCGAGATCATATAATCTGCAAAACCTAAAATATCTGTTTTCTGATTCTTTGCAGAAAGTTTTCCAGCTCCTGTCTTAGATGGTTGTATCACATATTAAAAGAATGAATTATTTGCTGACACTCCTAAGTAGAGTCTTGGTCTTTTATACACATACAGGTGACTGGAGATGGTTCCATCTTTTGGGTTCTCAAATGGAGTCTGTAGTTGAAGGGAAGGAATTTTTATTGGCAATAAGGGGGAGTGTGCAGTTAGCCTTCTCATTCCTACTTTTGGGAGCCAGGAATCTGTTCATTCAGCTGGTGTTGCCATTTTCTTGCCTAACTCATCCTCATCCCCTGTATTCTCTATATCACAATCCTTGCTGTTGCCCCCTCAGCTGGGGGTGGATGTTGAGTAGCCTATAACTGGAGGATCTAGACATTGAGGCTCTTCCATTGTAGCCTCTGAGGATAAAGACCATTTTTCACACTTCTTGCTAATAATGGATCTAGATGTAGAAGTTTAAAGGTTTACTGGAGTGACTAGACTTTAATCCTGGCCCACGTGGAGAGTTCGAGAAGGTATGGAAGTAGACTAGAGAATGCATACCTGTTTCCTTAGTGTCCAGCACAGCTGGGGTAAATGGCTCACATCTCAGCTGTCAGCCACATCGCCACCTCAGGTACCTGAATGCTGATGACTGCCCCCACCTACTTGCTGGGTTACTTGTAACTTGCAAATACAGTAGACATTGAAGACTATGAACATGGTTAACTTCCAAAAAATATATTTTCCTTTACCATATAGTTTTAGGTCTTTGATTTTCAGTTGTATTTGTAGAAAGGCATAAAGGCATTTTATAAAAGAGCAAGGAAATGCTTATAAATGAGATTAAATGATACTCTGTAAACATAAGCAACCTGATCATCAGAGCTTCAACTTTGGACTGGATAGGTGCATAGGTGTCCTTTTGTACCCACATTGAGGTCTCCTTTGGGTAGATTCCCAGAAGAGCGATTGCTAGGTCAATTGGTAGTTCCATTTTCATTAGCTTGAGGGTCCTCCACACCCCTTTCCATAGTGGCTGGACCAGTTTACATTCCCACCAGCAGTGTAAGAGTGTTCCTTTCTCTCCATATCCTCGCCAGCATTTATTGTTGCCTGTTTTTTTGATGTGGGCCATTCTTACTGGTATAATGTGGTATCTCATTGTGGTTTTGGTTTGCATTTCTCTGATTGCCAGTGATGCTGAGCAGTTTTTCATGTGTCTGTTGGCCATTTGTATTTCCTCTTTGGAGAAGTGTCTTTTTAGTTCTCCACATTTTTTGATTGGGCTTCTTGTTTTGTTTTTGTTTAGTTGTGTAAGTTCCTTATGGATCTTCATTATTAAACCCTTATCACTCTTGTGGAGGGCAAAATTTTTTTCCCATTTGGTTGGGCTTCTTTTAGTTTTTTCTGTTGTCTTTTTTGCTGTACAGAAGCTTTTTAGTTTGATGTAGGCCCATCTGTTTATGTTTTCCTTCAGTTTTTTGCTATCTGTAGATGTTTCCAAAAAGGGATTTTTGAATTGTACTTCATGGAGGGTTTTGCCCAGGTTTTCCTCTATGTATGTTATGGTTTCAGATCTTACATCTAAGTCCTTTATCCATTTTGAGTTGTTTTTTGTACATGGTGTGAGGATGTTGTCTTGGTCCATTTTTTTTGCAGATCTTAGTCCAATTTTCCCAACATAATTCATAGAATAGGATGTCTTTGCTCCAATGTAAGTACCCCCCCTTTGTCAAAGATAAGTTGACTATATATGTGTGGTTTTATTTTCGGGCTCTCAATTCTGTTCCATTGGTCTGATTTTCTCTTGTTGTATCAGTACCATGCTGTTTTAATTATTATGACTTTGTAGTATAACTTGAAGTCTGGAATAGTTAGGCCTCCATTCTCTCTTTTTTTGGCCAGGAGGTTTTTTGATATTTGCGGTCTTTTGTTATTCCATATAAATTTCTGTAATTTCTGTTCTATCTCTTTAAAGAATCTCATTGGAATTTTTATAGGGATTGCATTGAATCTGTAGATTGCTTTTGGTAGAATGGCCATCTTGATGATGTTAATTCTTCCAATCCATGAGCAAGGAATGTCTTTCCATTTCCTAATTTCTTCTATCTCTTTTAGCAGTGTTTTAAAGTTTTCTTTATGTAGTTCTTTCATGTGCTTTGTTAGGTTTATTCCCAGGTATTTAATTGTTTTTGGTGCTATGGTAAATACTGAGTTATTTTTGTGACTCTAGAAGACTAACTTTTATAAAGTAGTTAAGATGATTTCAGTTTTTGGTGCTATGGTAAATGGGATGGCTTTTTAAATCTCTTCTTCTGCTTGATTTTTTGCATATAGAAAGGCTATTGCCTTCTGTGTGTTGCTATCATTATATGCAGATGATATGATTTTTTTATGTAGAGAACCCAAAAAAATCTACAGAAAAGCTTCTCAAAACAATAGAACAGTTCAGTAAGGCAGCTGGTTACAAAATAAACACACAGAAGTCAATAGCCTTTCTATATGGATATTAGAATCTTGAGAAAAATACTGGCGTCTTTTTTTTTTTTCCTTTGGGGGAGATTAGGATAAACTTTCATTAGTAAATACTGAGTTATTTTTGTGACTCTAGAAGACTAACTTTTATAAAGTAGTTAAGATGATTTCAGACCACAACCTCTGAAATAATTTAAAATCTGATCATTTAGTTTATTCTGTTGGTGACTTAGGTCCAGCCTAGTGATTCTTCTGCTGGGCATAGTGGTGTCTGACCTTATTAAATACATCTGTGTTAAGAGACCTGTTCTTCTGGTTATTGATTTTTCTTTTCCTGGGGTGCTGAGAATTAAGGGACTGTATTGGGGCACAGTTTTCTAGATTGTGACAGCTCCAAGTGCTGTTAGTGTTTGAAGACCCTGATATGTTTGCTTTTCTAATATGATAAGGCAGTGTTGGAATGACTGAATTATACCCAGAGTAAATGGGTTTATAAAAATACCAGTAGGGATAAAATTGCTCTAGTGTGATTTTTTTTTTAAGTGCTTTAAATCTTCACTTAGCTATGTTTATGCTACATGATTTTCCCCTCCCTTCACTAACTCTCTCTTTCTTTTTATAACAGGCCAGTGACTATCATCTGTTTTACAAGATGAGTAACAGCCACCCTCTTCGCCCCTTTACTGCAGTGGGGGAAATTGATCATGTGCACATTTTATCTGAACATATTGGTGCCTTGTTGATTGGGGAAGAATATGGCGACGTCACATTTGTTGTGGAAAAGAAACGATTTCCTGCCCACAGGGTAATTTTAGCAGCAAGATGCCAATATTTTCGGTTAGTATATAATACTTTTTGAAGATTCAAGTCACTTGTAGGAAACACTGCTGTTTTCTACCCTTTGAAAAATATGGAACCAAGCATAATGATAAATTCTAGCAATTCTTCAATTCAGCATCCCTAAGAATTTCATCTTTGTAGACTTTCTGTTATCTCTTGAAAACCACCTTTTCCTTTAGGAATCATATAAGAATTATAGGATTAGAAAGCTTTCCAGGTTAGGCATTACTAAGTCAACTATTTTTCAAGATCTTAAAGCTGTTTCTTAGGTTCTTTGTTGCCCTTACCTTCTCCTCAGTCAATGACTAATCGAAATTAAGCTGATTTATGGGCAGGTGGGCTTTTTGTTGGATAGGTAGACTGATAGTGGTACTTGCTAATGGAGCCATGTGCTTCTCAGTTTCAAACTACTGAGGTCCTGGACCTCTAGAAACTCAGCAGATGATGATATGCAGTTTGATAACTCCAAACTGAAGGAAGCATAAGTATTTGCTGAGTTGTATAGTTAGAAGTAAAACCAAACAAAATATTAATGTATTTAATTAGTGTAAAAATCCTACATAGTATATACATATATAGAATTAAACAATAGTTATATACACATATATATACATATACATATACACACATATATATAACTATTGTTTAATTCTCAGATCCTTCATTTTCAGGGTTATAAATATTAAATTGAGTCCTAATTATTCTACACTTATCTAATATTAGTTAGCAGGCAATTATTACTAAGTTATGGACTGTTTATTATTTATTCTTTTTTCATAGAGTTCATTCATATCAGTAGTCATGGATTTATTACCTGGGAAACCTAAGAGCTAACAAAGGAAGTGACTGAGAAAACTTCAGTTACTTTCTCTTGAAAGCTAGTCTTTTTTTTTTTAATACTTAGAATTAACCTAGAAAAAACAAAAAATTGTCACATCATTTTTAATTTCATCAGTAATATCATTTTTAATTTATAAAATGACAAATGAGAGCAAGTCTCCCTCTTAGTCATCTAATTGTATTCTTCCAGGGGCAATCATTGTTAATGTTTAATATAAGTTTCCCTGATTTTTCTCAGTTCAAGTAGACATATCTGTCTTACTTGTATGCATACACACATAAATATGTATTTACTTCTTTTTTCCATGTAACACATATGTGCCTGTAACTTGACTTACCTGCTATTCCTATACATCTTTCCAAGATATAATGGCCTTCCTGATCTTTGGCTGCAGAGATGGGTGTGTCACAGTTTTTCAGCAGTGTCCCTATTGATGGACTTTTTTTTCCATCCAGCATTGATACCAAAGCATTGATAACCCTTTCTCCCCCTCCAGTGTTTCAGTGTATATTCTTATATATTTACCTTTATGTTGCTGTTTTATTTATTTAGAATTGTGAAATTACTGAGTTGAAGGGTATACACATTTAGATTTGAATAGCTATTACTTAACTGCTTTCAAAAAGGGGAGCTCATTTCTTCATGCGGTGTATGAGAGAACTTATATTCCTTTGTTTTTGCAGTGTTATTAACAGACTTTTACATTTCTGCCATTCTGACTGGGGAATAGCCCCTGGCTGTGTTGAGTTTTTATCTGGTTATACCCTTTCCTATAGAGTTACTTTTTAAGACTGCCTTGTTGACCTTTAACATCTTTACACTGATTTCACTGTTCTTCTTAAAAGAGTACTTTCTTCTTTCTAATTAGTCTCTATTACATGTATTGGACCCTTAGGATATTTCTTAGTTCAATTGTTTATAGAATTAATTCAAAATAGTTCAAAGTTCTCTTTAGAGAACAATTTAAGGTGATTGTTTTGCATTTTTTCACCTGAATCTCTGTGTCATTAAAGCTCTGTTTCATAATTTTCATAGCAAATCCTACCTGAGTTTTCCTCATGTGCTTCTCCTCTGTTGTACAGGGCATTACTGTATGGTGGAATGCGAGAATCTCAGCCAGAAGCAGAAATCCCTCTCGAGGACACCACTGCAGAAGCATTCACAATGCTCCTTAAATACATCTACACCGGGCGAGCGACACTGACAGATGAGAAGGAAGAGGTGCTGCTGGACTTTTTGAGCCTGGCTCATAAATATGGATTTCCAGAGCTGGAAGATTCTACCTCTGAGTATCTCTGCACCATACTTAACATTCAGAATGTCTGTATGACTTTTGATGTTGCTAGTCTGTACTCACTTCCCAAGTTAACTTGTATGTGCTGCATGTTTATGGACAGAAATGCTCAGGAGGTGCTCTCAAGCGAAGGTTTTCTCTCCCTTTCTAAGGTGTGTCATTGTCTACAAGTAATTTACATGCACGCATTGTTTTATTTATACCTGAACAGTAGAAATTTAGCTGAGGGTATGGGAGAAGTTGTCTGTCTAGCGATCTGCCTCTGGCTACTGGCACTTTAGGTCATGTAAGAGAGAGGCAGATTGCCTTTGTTCTCTTTTGAGGTTCTTCTGGTAAGTTTTACATGCCCAAGAGACTGTGCTGCTAGCTGGTTGTTTTCAAATTGCTAACATTCAAATGGTCTCCTTTGGGGTGTTGCATATTGTCTTTCAATTTCCTATTTTTCTGAGGCTGTAACTAATAATTTATTTTTATGAGGAGAAATTTGTAAAGGAGATACGATGAATCGTTGGGTATCTTTAAGTCATCCCTCCTACCCCCCCACTGACTCAAAATGCACTATTATAAAGTGAATGTATATCAATATATATTCACAAGGTTATGTGCTATAATATAGAGAAACTGCTTTGTTCATATCTTTCTCTGAACCCCAGAGAGTAGTAGTCTCTCTCTTTGTCTTTCTCTGTTCCTCATTCCTCCAAGGATTTTCAAATGAGAAAATCTCTTTAAGAAGCACATATCTTGGTTTTAGTGTAAACTGTAATTTTTATTATCCTGTTTTATTTTCAGAGGCAAAGGTCTTTAAGGGTTGCACTGGTGTTCCTAGAGATCAGTCTGATTATCTGAGAACTAAAAATAAGTTAGTACACTAATGCTGTGGAGTAAAAGATTTTGAATTTTAGAAGCCATCTGTATCTTACTAACTTATACATATAAAATCTCCTGAAAACTATATGAACTTATAACCGGTACAGCCATTTTTCTTGTTGTTTTATTAAAGATGGGTGCACATAAGTTGGGAAGACTAGATATTTGATGTAGTAGTCCAAGATGTCCAGCAGATCCTATCATCCCTTCTTACTCTTGACACAGCTATAATGGGCAAAGAACACAGGGCACAAAGATGGTCAAAAGAGTCTATAGTGTAAATATAAATGAAACTTCAGGTTTTCAGGTTTCAATGATTGATTACACATGACCAAGTCCCATAGTAACTGGACTTTGTTCTTTTTATCCTTTTCAGACAGCCCTTTTAAACATCGTGTTAAGAGATTCATTTGCCGCTCCTGAAAAAGATATTTTCCTAGCCTTGTTAAACTGGTGTAAGCATAATTCAAAGGAGAATCATGCTGAAATCATGCAGGCTGTGCGCTTACCTCTGATGAGCCTCACGGAGCTTCTGAATGTGGTGAGACCTTCAGGGCTACTGTCTCCTGATGCCATTTTGGATGCTATTAAAGTTCGATCAGAGAGCCGGGATATGGACCTCAATTACAGAGGCATGCTCAGTAAGTACCTTTAGTGTTACCAAGTAATTTTGTTTACATCTTATTACAGTTAATTACAAAACTACAAAACATGGTATATGTGGGTCTGTGAACAGATAGCTGTTTCTTTTGAAATGCCTTTCTGTCATTCTACTAATTCCTTCTGAGGTTAATTGGTTTTTATGCATCTCCCAATTAGGTATTTCTTGCCATTCATGGAGAAATTTCTCCAGATGTTCATGAAAAGGTTGAGCATAGACCCTTTCCTGGAAAACTTTTTCTCATACTAAGACTTTTCCTTCTCTTCTCCATTAAATCAGTACTGAGTACCTGCTGTGTGCTTGCTATTATTTTAGGTATTATGAACATGGATATTATAAATGATAATAATAGCAAACACTGAAGTAGCATTTCTAACATGTGCTGACTTTTCTTATTAATTAAAATAATATCAATTAGCATTTATCAGTAATACTACTACATGATTTCACAACAATCCTTTGAGGTAGGTACTGTTTTTGGCTTCATTTTATAAATGAGAAAACTGAAGCACAGAGAGTTTACATAATTTACCAAGGTCACACAGAACTATGTGGAGCTGAGAGTCAGACCTGTGTAGTTGACTCCAGAGGTGGTATAATTAACCCCTTAAGCTATGGTAAAATTTTGTTAGTGCAAAATAAGTTCTACTCTTAATTTTTTTCATTTCATTATAAAAATAAGACACAAAATGTTAAACACAGTGTTCAAGTACATGCTGTAAACATTAGAAGAGTAATTTGGGGTGATTGAGGACGATTTCATATGGAGGTTATGAAGTAGCTTGAGGTGAACCTTGACATTTGATTTGACTGGCATCAGTTAGGGTGCATTTTGTAGGAGGAAAGATGAGGTTAATAGACAGATTCGAGCATCTTGAAAACTGAGTAGTTTGTCTAGAGTAGAAGGTGCCTATTAAAGAAAGTCAATAAGGTCAGCTCAGCAAAGATGGAAGTGTTTGAAGCTAGATTGGGGTTTTTCTTATATTCAGTAAGAAGCCAGTTTTGGAGGAGGAATGGCATGAGTATCGTAGTGGTTTTGATGATTTGGAATAAGGGGAAAATGGATTCAGTGAGACCAATGAGGAGGGTATTTAACCAACACACAACTGATACAGCCTAGACTGGAGGGACAACAGGAAAGATAGATTAAAAAAAAGATGAGTAGAGGAGAATATTTTTAAAAATTAGATCATAGTGATTCAAGAGATTTGATTGAAAATTAGATTTAGGGGAAATTTGCCATATTTTTATCAGATTAAAAAATCCAGAAATCCTGAGGCACCATTATTTATGTATCAAGAAAGGAAATAATTTTGTCAGTTAAATCATGACACACCATCTTATCTGTTTTTTGTTTTATTGTTTTTGAGACTAGGTCTCGCTATTTTGTCTGTGGAACCGCAGGCTCTTGTTGCCCGGGGTGCCACAGACTCAAGCAATACCCAGCCTCAGCTTCCCAGGTAGCTGGAATTATAGGAGCGTACCACCACACCCCACTATTTTTGGGGGACTAGGTCTCACTACGGGCCCCAGGCGGGACTTGAACCATGATCCCTAGCCCCGGTTGCTTCATAGGCTGCAGCTTACAGGCGTGAGCCACCATGCCCGGCCTACACCATCTTATCTGTATCCCAGTTTCAGAAATGTTAAAATTGGAAAAAATATGTGGAACTAATGAATTACAGTAGTTCTTTGAAGATGCTGAGTTTGGTTTTAGACTTAGTGAGCCTGAAGGTTGCTGGAACATCTAAATGCTATCAATTCTGTAGTCATTCCCCCGAGTGATCCTTTCCTTGACTATGATTTTGGACTTTCTGTTGAAACACTGATTGGTCTTAAGTAGGTATCTTTGGCCTGAACTTCTCTCCTAACTCACTGACTCTGGACTTCTTTTCATTAGGCATAGAAAGGAAAGCATAGTTTTGGAGCCAGACAAATATGGCTTCAAATCCTGAATTAGCCCCTTACTAGTTACATACACTGGTATTAAATTACTTAAGAATTTTACTTCTTTTTTCTTATATCCCTGTATTGTTATGGGATTTAGTTGAAATAATGTGTATAGACAATATGTGTGAGTTCAGTGTAGGAAACCATTGTTATCATATTATCATTATTGATGTGTTACCTCATCTCTGTGTGGCTGTGTAGGATTAATCATATTGATCACATTTGGTCCTTGAAGGCAGAGATGATCTTTTTAAGGCCTATTGATTTTTGTATCCTCAACATTTAGCAAACTAAACAGCATATAGCAAATACTTGGCAAATGCTTGGTGAATGAATGTAGGGAGAAATGTCTAACAATAGTGGAAGCATGTTACTGCTATTTAGGAAATAGTCGAGACTGGCAATAAAAATGTTGAATCCTTGGCTAGAGTGTAGAGAAAGATGTGAAAATCCAAGTGTGAGACTTACAGAAGACCTATAGCTGTATGTAGGATAGGAACAATTAGAGAAGTAAGAAGAAAACTGGGATAGGGCTACAGAAGATGACAGAGGAGAGAGCTTTTATTTGGAGAGAGTGGTCAGTGGCATCTCATGATGCTGGTAGTTTAAAAAGAATGAGAATTGAGAGAAAACTTTTGGATATAAACTGTGGTTTATTGTCTGGATAGAAGCTTGACTAAATAGGGAATTAGGCCATGGATTTGAAAAGATAGTGAATACAGTATGTCAGCCATATAATGTATGAATTAGAGTGAAAGGTGGTAGAGAAGTAGTATGGCAGCCAGAGGATACAGGTCAGTGGAAGAGGTTCAGGATGAGATTGGGGGTGCTGGAGAATAGTATCAATTGGATAATGAGTGGATGGGTGGATAGAAAGGGGAGAAGTAACAAGATTAAGAAAACTTTTGATTTTCTAAATCCTTATTGTTGGATCCTCTTTTATATAAATTCCTTTCCCTCTGTGTCCCTTTCCCCTTCTTGCCCTAGTTTGATTTGAGGTGCTGGTAGAGCTCTAAAAATGAATTTATTACAAGGACAGGCTTGGGACATTGCTGTAGAAGTGAGGAAATGCTTTGGACATTTCACAGTTACTATAGCTTGGAATTGGTTGGCATAGGTGTGAGACCTGAGTTATAATAAACCTATGAAATTGCTGTGAAAGGGAATCATTAGCCAATTGAGGAACACTCATCTGGAATGGTGTACTTACTATAATTATTATTCATAAATGTTAAATTACTCACTTTGGGATAATTCAGTGAGAGCTCAAGGAAGAGATTATACAAATGGGAATCTTTTATCTAGCTTCACAATTTGAGAAATGATTAAATAGTAGGCTTTCTGACTTTTAAATTACATTAATTGCAAAATCAATAATGTAAATAATACAGCAGCCTGTCACTTTCCTGTCAGTTCCTCAAAAATTGGTTATTTTCTAGGTACATGTAATTCAGACATTCATATCATTTTCTTGTATTACATTTCTTCATTGTTTGGGGAAAAAAGGATCAAAAATTTCAAAAATTGTTTCTGGGCTAATGGTTTGGGAAGATATTTCTTCTTATTTTTTCCCCGATGTTTCCACCCCGGCCCCCTGCCCTCCTACAGTTCTGTTTATTTTGAAATTACTGAACAATTTGTTTATTTCTTTTTTCTTTCCTGGGTATAGGTTCTGCATCTTTGGAGGCTTCTCATGGAATGTGGAAAGTTTCTTCTTGAGATTAGGGGCATAGACGTCAAGTCTGTTTCTTTGAGTTTATTAACATTGGCTACTGGAAATTTTAACTCTTAAAGCTACATGTCCTAAGACTGTCTTCTTCTTCTTTTTTTTTAATCATTTATTGTGATGTTCTATACCCTCCCCCTAAAAAAGGGACACAATGGAAATTTTTAAACTTGCTTTCTAGGAAGGTGTTTTAGACTACTTTTGTACATATAGCATGATAAGCATTTGTCTGTACACCTTTGAAAAGGGAATTAAATTTTTAATAAAAATTTTCCTCTTAGGATACTTATACTCAATGTATGTGTTTTAACTATGGAGATTTCTACCTTGAAATTTGCTGGTTTTTTTCTTTTCAAGCTGAGTTATAGTTTGTGTTTCACAGATTTGAGGTTTTGGAAAAGAGAACATAACTTCTTGTTTTTCCATGTTTATGGCGGGGGGGGGGGCATATTACAACTTCCATTCTCAAGATTTCTTTATTGAATAAAAGTCAATTTGTTCATAGACTTGCAAAGTTAAATTTTACTTTATATGTAAAGATGTATTTAAATCTGTGCTGCAGTACATTATGAATAGCATGAACTTATTCCCACAGTCTTCAGTAACCCACACCAAACCGGGGAGTTTATAACTTGATGTTATAATTGTTGCTTTTCTTGCCTAACTCCTACTAGAATGAATTTCTTGATGACTATAATTATGTCATTTAACCGTCTTTCCAGCACCTAGCACAGTGTCTGAATCCAGATATTTTTTAAAATAAACAAGTGAATGAATCCATTCCCTCCCTCTAAATTAGACTGTAAAATGTGTCTCACCTATCTCACAAAGATAGTAATAACAGTAATAGCCTTAATGCTTTCTGAACTAGCTTCTGTTGCTATTGTATCTTTCCAACTGTACTTTATAGTGTCTGCCTGTAGTCTGGGGACTTCACAGATCATCTCTGAGTGTCCCTCCATGGCAGCTCACTATCTTATACTCACTTGTTTCTGTTGTGAGCCGCTTGAAGACTGAGTCCAGCACTGATCAGCAGATGGAAGGTAGCTGAGGGATTTTTTAAAAAAATAAATAGAATGTTAAGTTTCAGCACTTGCATGTTTTCATTCTGTGATTTTTATAATTTTTGTAAAGTTCTGAGGGAAATCAATGCTTACCTTAAGTTCAAGGTGCTGATCTGACTCCCAAGGTCGGTGCCCTCTGATAGATTGTCCTGCCTGGTGGTCGCCTATTTTGAATGTGTGGTGTGTTTGACTACTGGTGCTGCCAAATGTGGGAGACCTACAGAGAGGAGATAATGGGGAGAGGTAAGTTAAGTCAGGAGTTGTCAAGAAAACCAAACCATTGTGGCATTACAAGTCCCTCCATTCTGCAGGGAAGTCAGATTGTGGAATAGAGGATGACTGAGGGGACAGGCTGGGGTAGATATTACAGTGGGTAGACAACAAAGTGTAAATCCAACCTAGAGAGTTCAATAAAGAACATAGAGCAATTAAATAAGACCACAAGATAATTAACCCAGTATTACTCAGATTTTTGCAGTGTATAGCTCAGGGCAGGTCTTACTTCATTTCTCTTTAGTTTTCCTTCCTAATAATTGACTTGTTTCTACCTGCCTGTAGAGCTTCCAAGCTTAAACTTCATGTTTGTAAAATGTATCAAACATTAAGTAAGACTCTTACTGTTATCTACTCTCCTATTTAATCTCCACTACCCTGTATCTTGAAAACTCTTTTCTCTACTGATAGACAAATTTAGGCAGTAAGAATACTTAGCTTTGAATTCTTCTGTTGTGACTAATATTTTCTCACTGGTTTTTTCTTTAGCTACCTATTTTGCAAAAGAAAAAAATATTTGTGGTTTGTATTTTTATACTATGAGATGCTCAGGTTATAGTTACCATGAAAGAATTTCCACTTGTGTAAATATTCCCCATTTTGAAGTGAAAGACACTCTTAGACAATCTATATGAACAGCTTGAAAGTTGTCAAGTACTCTTGAAATAAACTTCAAGAAAAGACTTAGATTTGTGGTAGGATTTCATTTGCGTTTTCAACTTAGTTATAATCACTTGAAACTGTTGTGCCTAGCATGTTATTCCTAGCTTGATTAAGTTTTAGAGGTGAAAAACTTACGTTTAGTAGCAACAATTTTTAAATCTGTAAGCCTGAGTTCCTCTTTTTTGATTCAGTCTCTGCTAGTAGTAGCAGAACTAGAGGAGATGATTCTAGTGGTCAGCAACAATAGATTCTGAACTCACACATGGTAAACCTAGCAATAAAATGACAAACACTTATTTTAACTAGGTAACTACTTCTCACTGATATTTAAAAACCACATATGAAGCACTTGATTGCTTGCTTATAATCTGCTTCACTTCTAGGTTGGAGGCAACAGAAGGAAAGGGGCTGCCTCCTATGTATTCCCAGTACCTCATATGGCACCTGGTACACAGTGATCGTCAGAAAATGATTTTTTGCCTGACTGAATGCTTTATACTTATGCAGAACTTTAGCATGTATTATTTGTTCTATACTCCAAGAAGGACTGTGGGGTAGAGTGGGCAAAATATTGTTATTTTTAGATGGCAAAATAGATTCAGAGAGACTGTGACCTCACTCAGGTATGGTGAGTGGTAGACTCTGCGTCTCAAAACTTAGTTTAAAACTTAATTTAAAGCTTTAAATTCATTTCTCCCAGCCCTTATTCCACTTCCTCCCCCGACCCCCTGTCACATACACACTATATTAAAACTGTTTTTTCTCTCTGGACCTGCGTCTGAGTAACTAGAAGGAAAGGGTTAAAGAGAGAGGCAAGTATCTTCCTATCTTCCTGTCAGAGTTCTTCATGAGAGTAGCAGAGAACCGTGTTAAAAGCAAGGCCCACTGAGACAGACTGTTAGATTTTTTTATCTTAGCTTAACTAATCATGATCTTACTTGCTGGTTGTGTGATTTGACCATTAGTTCATCTAGCCCTTTCTCTCCATTCTGCATCTGTAAAATGGACATAATAGCAATACTACCCTTAAAGAATGTTTATGATAAGTTAAAGTAATAAGGTTTGTTAAATAAATCGAAAATAAATATAAAGAATATTTAAGATTACTGTGAGCTAATGGAACATAGGAAGTTATCTATAGCATTTAAGTTTCTGGTGGTAAGAAACTGAGAGTGACTGGTTGTATTTTGTTTTGCTTCTGGGTTGCCTGAGGCTTTTGCAGGTTAACTAAACCCATTCCAACCCCCCATTTTCAGCTCTATTTATTGTCTTCTGGAGCCACTCTTGTTACTTGTCTTTATTATAAAAAATTTTAATGCACATTTTCCAAGAAATCTGCAATCATTTATTACCACTACCTTTCCCTAAGAGCCTAATTATAGGAGACACTTTCCTTTATTTAAGTGACATAGCTAAGATGTATATGTACTGTGAGAATTCAGTATTTATTTACAGTCTGTAACTTTGTTTAGTTCTTTTATTATTGTATGCTTTTTAATATGTTTCATAATAATGGTGAATTTTTCAGAGCTTACTGTGTGCTTTGCAAACATTATCTCACTTAATCGTTGAAACAAATAAACAAATGTCTAGGGGATAGTTATTGTCCTATTGAGAAACTGAAGTTCAGAGAAAGTAATTTCCCCAAATTGGTAGACCTGTGTTAAAGGTGGAGCTGTATTTAAACTCTGACTTTGAAGCTCAAACTATTAACATCTCTGTGCTGCTTCTTGTCCCTCCAAAGGGTGTCAATTTTGTTTTAATAAATCCTCAAATGAAGTGATACTACATCCTCTTTTAGACATATTCGTGTTTTTTAACAAGATTCATTGATTCAGATGTTTTATCAGATGTCTGAGTTCAGACATCTGCTTTGAGTTCTGTCTGCTTTGCTTTTATGCATTGTGCTCAGTCCACATGGCAGGTACAGTTCATCTTACCTGCCATTTTTTGCCCATAGATACTAACTTAAAGCTACTAATTAGACAACCTCAGTAGAGCTGATTTGTTTGTCCTAATACATGTTTCTCTTAGTGTTATTAACTCTTAATATTTATACGAGGCACTTTGTGGCTCTGTTGGTGTCATTAAATTGTGGGTAGACTAATAATCCTCGTAGATGTTCCACATTTTCTGTCTCCGTAAACTTATCTTTGCCATCTTTAAATTAAATGCACATACTGGAATCAAGTAGAAATTTATCTTTCTCTGTCCAAATGTGAAATAATTTAGTAAGTAACTATTGGCTTTGCTTTTTCTGTCTTTAAATGTAGTACCAGAAGAAAACATTGCAACTATGAAGTATGGTGCCCAGGTTGTAAAAGGGGAGCTGAAATCTGCTTTATTAGATGGTGATACTCAAAATTATGATTTGGATCATGGATTTTCCAGGCACCCAATTGATGATGACTGCCGTTCTGGCATTGAGATTAAGCTTGGTCAGCCATCCATTATCAATCACATTCGGATCCTCCTGTGGGACAGGGATAGCCGGTAAGTCATTAGTGTGGTTTGGAGAGAAACTGATATGATTGAGATGATCTAACATTGTGGTTATCTACCTTGGTTTTACAGATCTGATACTTTATTTCTTTGTGCTCACTTTGTTATTTCTGTTGAAGATTAACTTTGGGGGAAGAGTTAGAGTGTATTCCTTTTTAAGTTGTAACTTTTGTAAGTAAAATGTTACTTTTAACAGTTATCTAACATTCTATCATTTGGGTTACCATTATCAATTCACTTGATTCCTTATTTTTGGATGTTATAATAAATTTTTTAATGTATTTCATCCAATGAATGAAGAAACCATTTTAGTGTTTGGGCAAATAGTCCAAAACAATCTGTGAAACAATTTGATGAACTCCAGACTGGGAATCCACCCAATTTTGCCATGACTTCACTTTTACCCACTATGGCTCCTAGGGTTCAACTACAGATAGAATTGTATCTCTCATTGCTATTTATCATTTGCCTAAACACACAGAGCCTTTAATACCCTGTTTATGCCTTTGTGAGTTAGGGCTTTAAAGACTTAATAGTAATTGTGATGATAGCTTATAAATCCTGTAAGATGGTGAGAGTTCTCTTGTTAGCACCACTGATGACTGCCCTGGTCTTTCAGGCTATTTGAGCCAGGAATAAGGGAAGTTTTATGAAGTGGAAGACAGCCCATGCACATGACGTTCAAGGTCTTCCAGTTTTCTCTACTGTTTTTTAATTCGTATTCAGTTTTATAGTAGCATATATTAAATTAGCCTAGTGTTAATGTTTATTCATTTTTAAGATAATAAGTATCTCACTTATGGTGTAATATAATATTTTGTTAGGAAAATGGTGCTAATTCATTTAACTCTCCAAGTTTAGTTAACCAAGAGTCCACAATTCCATGATTACTAAAATATACATTATTATTAATTTATTATAATCATATTAAGATAATCTGATTAATAACAGTGCTTCTATAGCTCTTTCATTACTTTCATGTGATAGGTATTTTCTAAAAGTTTTACATATATCCACCCAATAATGAATTTAGTATAAAAATTAGGAAAGGAGAGGTTAGTATATTTGAAACTGAAAGTAGCTATCTTTGTTTCCATGATGTTAAATATTTATAGGCCACATTGTTTTAGTATGTAGGCTATATTCACAGGGACTTAACTGTATCCCATAACAGTTATTTTCTCCTAGAACTTGTTATCATTCTAAGTAAAGGTGAAAAATTCTGAATGCTAAGCCAAGAAGATTCTGACATGTGTTGAAGAATTATATCCTGCATTACTGATAACCCAGAGAGGTTCAATAAAAGGTTATAACTAGTTTGAAACTGAGCGATAAAATGAATGGGAGTGAGAGGACAACTGAAAATGAAGGGATGATACAAAATAAGCTGACCTTTTCTGGTCACAACTGTTGGTTGCAGGCTGACATTTATGGTCTCCTAAATCTTCTGAGATTGTTCCTGTTGATATTACAGTACAAGTAATAACTACATCTCAAATTTAAATTTGGCCTATGACAGGGAAATCTAGATTTGTTTGGTGTGGGACCAGCATGTAATGGTCCAGGGTAACTGACCAGGGAAGGATGATAGGCTGCGTCCATCACCACCAGATTATTAGCTGGCACATTTTAAGTTGAACACAAAAGAAACACGTATTATCTTTCTACCCATGTCATTTATTTTTCTACTGGCTAAATTGTACATGAGGTTGATAGGAGAGTGAGTGGGAGCAGCAGATAAGCCAGATTATGTAGGAAACTGTCCCAAGGTGGCCTTCCTCCTGAGAGTGGGCCTGAGCATCCAGACCTGGGAAGGGTGAGGGAGAAGGCACACCTCCCACTTTTCTGTTTTGTTCTTTCTTCGTCATGGCATTATTATTTTGCTAGTAAGGCATGAACAAGGCATTCTAGCCCTGTTTGACTAGGAACAAGTGTCTGGAATGCCTGATATGTGCTAAGCACTGTGCTCGACCCTGAGGATATGAAGATCAATATGACAAGGTCCTTTTTTTTAAGGAGCTTGAATAGACAGATATGCTGAGAGATTGTCGAACACTGTGGTGAATACTAAGCTCTATTTTTAGAATCTGTTATGCTAAAGATATGATTAATGAAGAGTATAGTTTTGTACCTTTTCATACTCTGTTAAAGTATAACTTTGTATTCTTATTTTAATATGATACTTTTTTTCTGCCATTTCCTTTTTGATTCATAGGTCTTACTCATACTTCATTGAAGTGTCAATGGATGAACTTGATTGGATCAGAGTGATTGATCATTCTCAATATCTTTGTCGTTCTTGGCAAAAGTTATATTTTCCAGCCCGTGTCTGCAGGTAAGTTCTCATGGCTAATGAATGATTTTGTTACTTAGTTAAGGAGATTTGGTCTTTGCGTTGCAGACTACGTTTGTTTTTCTATTCATGGAAAAGGGGTTTTTCTGGATAGTAGTTACCAAACACATCCTAACTAAAATTTAGGAAAAATACAGATTAAAAGGCATCTTAATATTTAGAGTGCACAGTGAAATTGTTTAGCCAGTGTTTTGTACTGTTTTTCTGTAGTAACCACGTAATTGAATAAGACAGGAGAAAGAACATTGAGAAGTAGAAATACTTTTCAAGTTCCACATTGCATGTAGAAAGCAGTGTTATTGTTAGGTACCTTCTTTCCATGAAACCATGGGAGAAATTTCCAGAAGCTTCCTTGGTAGTCCTTAGGGCCAAGAGGAGATTGTTGGGTGCCAATATGCATGTTCTCAACATCTGTGTTATTTTTTTAGGTCAGTGGATGTCGGTGGAATTTAATAGCAAAGGGTCTGAGTGGTTTGGGTTTGGGGCAGGGGAGACCAAGTTGATGGGGCTCCAGGCTTATACTGCCCCTCAGACAGAGTATTTTGCTGTTATTGCTGCTTGTCATGTAGCCCCATGTGAGAATGATTTTTTTTAAAGCAATCATTCTAATATTTTATATCCTTCCTTTAGTTATATGCCATTTTATGGAATAATATAGTATATTTGGGAGTTGGAATAAGTGGTTAAAATTCCCTGAAACTCTTTTATAGTGTTTTGTTGTGATTTTCCCCTTGAAAATTGCCCTCAGATATTCTTTTTCAAGGGCAAAAGTGGTTGGTTTGTTTCATTAAAGCATAGCAAGGAGAGAAAGGAAAGAATATGGGGGGGGGGGATGTGGAGCCTTGCCCACTCCTCTCCCCACCCTCACCTTCATCCTGACTGTCTTCTCACTGTGGCGGAGCAGATGATGATGCCCCACTGAATTTTGTTTTATAGCCAGAATTCACCCTGATACTTAACTCATGATTTTACAAAGGCTGACTTCTTACCTCAACACAGGAACTCCACAAAAACCTTTCAGCCTCTGGTACAGTAAAGAATGTTGCCTACATTTTTTTTTTTTTTTTTAATTATGGGTATGACTGGACACAGTATTGTTACCCAGGGATCCTCTTGTGTGAAAATGAAGAAAATCAATTTCATTTCCCCAAAGAGAAACTAAAGTGTCTCAGGTCTGGAGGTTGCTCTTTTATCAGAGGGGTTTTGAATGGATTAAAATGAGAAGGACAAGAAATCGAGTGAGGATTCTGTATCTCAGAGCTGCCTAGAGATACTTTGAGAGTGACAGAGGAGCCCCAAATTGGAAGGAGAGATTGAGTCTGCATCGACTCAGGTTATTACAGCTGTGTTGGATTAAAAAATAAGCAGCATAACGGCCAAAGTGTCTGAGGTGGACGAGAGGACTGTGTTTGTATTTAATTTGAAACAATAGGAACATGACTCCCAGAACAAATCATTGTGAATATAATACCAGCCTTGACAGAGTCTATGTGCTTTACTCACCCGAAAACTCCTGTTATAGGGAGAGAGATGTGTGCCCTTGGTCATAATCTCTCACTTTTAGAAAATATGCTTCCCATTATTTGTTATTGGGCATTATTTATACTCCCCTTTCCTTATTTTGCCTCCTGTGTGGCCTTGCCCTTGTTGGTGGAGCTTGTATGATTTGAGAGCCTGGCTCTATTCATGATGGTAGTTTTTATGTTGGTATAGCCAGCTACTAGCGCTGGTCAAGAAAAAATGAACAAAAGTGATGTTAGAGACAGTGACAACAAGAAAATAAAAGTCTTGATATCATTATTAGTAAGACAAAAACGTTTACCATTTAACCACTTCAAATTATATTAATAGCAGTGTTCTTTCATCAACTCTGCCTTTTGCAGTAGGTTACAATTTTCATCATTTCATGTTTTTAAATGAACTGAAGAATAAATCCTTGTCAATTAGCCAAAGGTATCTTGGATGGGGTGTTTCTTATTTTCACCATCTTTTGTTGATCACCTAAACAATGTGGTAAATACCCTTTTTTTTTTTGGAACTTCTCTGGGCACATAAATTGTCTTATTTTCTTAGCACTTAAGTGTTCAGTTGCATTATGTTAATTAATTTGCACATTTGTATGTCCTCTTTGTTCTTTAGTGTCCTTAGTGTGTTTGTCTTGCCACTGACACTAAATATTCAGTATTCTTGCATGGTACTCAGACCATGACCTTATACGCAGTGGATACTCTATAAATTGTAGCACAGGTTTCCTGGTGTCAAGGCTTTGCTCCAGTATTGAAGAAAGATTGACTCAACATTAATGTGTGTATCTGTAATTATTTTTTCCCATGTAATTGTTAAATAGTGTATCATTCCTAGAAAACTCTCTAGAGTAGTAAATGATTCTATATTTTTTGCCAAGGTTACTTTTTTGGTTTTTTTTATCAGGAAACTGAATTTTGAGGTTAATCCTGAGGGATGTGTGCCACGTATTGATGAAATATTACATCAAATCTACTCTAGTGAATTGGGGAGTGTGAGATTACCCACTCTTTAAATATCAGTGGCTCTTCATGTAAATCAGTGTTGTGTAGTAGCAAAACCACAGGCTATGGAGTTAGATAGAAATCATCTCAGATTCTGGTTTCATCTGATACTTGCATTGTGAGCTGGGGAAGTTGCGCTTCTCTGAACTCTGGTTTCTATTCCAATGAAAAGCTGGATAATCAATTCCCTTCATGGGTTTGCTGTGTTAGGTGACATAGCAAGTACATATAGTGCCTGACCCAAATACAGTTGTTTTAATTTATTTTTACTATATTTCCCCAATTTATTATTATTATTAAAAATTGGTTTTATATATTTTTTTCTAATTTCTGAGACTTTCAACTGATGTTTAACCTTAAGAGAAGTAGGGCCATCCCTGCCACTTTCTGTGGTCCCAGTGCTCTCTGTGAATGAGCTATCATGGAGCCTCATCTTTCTGATACCTCTTCATTTTACTGGTCCATCCACACCCAGCCAGAACACCTTAACTGTTCTCATTAGATTAGTTTACCTGCCTCTTTGTCTGTTTCCAGAAGTTTGCTCATATTTTTTTTCCAACTTAATCTATTTAAAAAAAAATTGATTACACACATATGTTTTGCATCATTGTCTACCCTTGGGTTCTCCCACCACCTTATCACCTGTGAGCCATCTTAATGACTTGTGCCCATTCCCTCCCCCAATTTTACCCCTTTTCCCCCTCTCTTGATCTATGTCTCAGTTTTGTTGACAGTTTAAAATTTTTCTTGTCCGTTTGTTTGTTTGTTTTTCCTATATCCCTCATATAAGTGAGACCATCCAGTATTTCTCTTTTTCTTTCTGGCTTATTTCTGCTAACATGATTCCTTTTAGCTCTACCCATGTTGCTGTGAATGACATGTTTGTCTTCTTTGATTGATGAGTAATATTCCATTGTGTAAATATATCACATCTTTTTCAGCCATCCATCAGTTTTGGGGCATTTGAGTTGTTTCCATATTCTGGCAATTATAGACAGTGCTGTGACAAACATATAAGCACAGGTGCACAGGTGTCCTTTTGAATTAGTGTCCTTTGGGTAGATTCCCAGTAGTGAGATCATTGGGTCAAATGGTAGCTCCATTTTCAGTAGTTTGAGGGTCCTTCACACAGCCTTCCATAGTTTTTGGGCCAGTTTGCAATCCCACCAGCAATGTAAGAGTGTTCCTTTCTCACTGCATCCATTTATTTTGGTTTGATGAGTACTTTAGTGTTGTGGTAAAATATATGCATCATAAAGTTTGCCACTCAAGTCTTGTGGAATGTAATTCAGTCAGAATTTCACCTTGCTAATCAGATAGTGGGTGTTATCTAGGGGCACTAAGGTAGTGTAGACTTCACAGCCAGCAGGCTCTTTCCGACCATAATGGTAAGTGGATGGAAATGATTTACTTATCTTTTTGCAGCCTTTTTAGGAGTGCCTTGGGGGTTAAGTTGAACTGGCTCTAGACTAATAGCTGTTCCCTGCTGCCCCCAACTCCCAACTGGAGAAGCAGAGACGTGACTGGTCAATTTTGCGAACAGTCTTTCAGAAAAATGTTCTATCTTATCAACCTTCTGTCTTTCAGCAAAAGGCAATTTTCACTTTAGCCATCAATTCCCCAAGCTTCAAATGGTTTCTTGGTTATCTGGTATCTCTAAGTCCCCCATAGCTTTCTTCGATGGTAGACCCCAGAATCGAATAGGAAAAACTAATAAGAAGTGGCAAATATTGGGTGGCCCGAGGATGTTTTAAAAAAATGTCCTTACTGTTTCTCAGCAGGCTCTGGCAGTTTGGCAGCTGTGTAATATCATCAAAATGAGAGGAGGCCTGAAAACATAGTTGTGAATGGCAGAGGTAGATTCCAGAGCCTGCATGCATGTGTGTGGCTGGTAGCTGGAATTATGAAAGTAATCTTGGTGTGAAACCTAGGCATTCAGGGAGAGGACCAGCAGGCCTAAAACCAACATGTTGAAGGATAAATCCATTGAGAGAGGGAAGAAATGCAGTGTAGACATGGTTACTGCAGACACTGCTTAGAGAGATTAGATAAGCATCAGAAGGAACACAGTTCACTGAAGTCAAGGCCTGAAAAGATGTTGAAAAGTAATTCAACACTGGTCTTCTGTTTGCCTTTCTTTTTGTTATTAGTTATCAAAATGGAAATGCTTTTTTAATGATATTTTCATTATAAAATTATAATGTAGTCTGTATTGTAGTCTATATTTTAAATGATAACCTACAAAGGTTATATCTACTCTTTAGGAATAGCATATAAAAATGGCCCTTTTTGAGAAGTGGAATGCTTCAACATAAGGATTGTCAACATTCTACCACTGTGATTTATGATTCATAAATAATGTCTGCTTTTAATTTGGATTTTTTTTTTTAATCAGTGAGGTGGAGTGTCTTTTAAGACTGGCCATTGGTTGTTGCTTCTCCTTTATAGGAAACTTTTTTTTGGTCTTCTGCATATTTTCCTTCTGAGTGATTATTTTATTCTTTTTGTTTGTGAGAACTTTATAGACGCATATTGATATAGATACATTGATATGTCATGTGACCTGCATCTGTCATGCACATATCTATATATGCATTTTTATGTGAGACATATACTGTTGGCTCATAAATTATGTAATTTATTATAGTTAGCTAGTATTTTGTTCATACTTTTTGCAGCATAAGTTTTTACTTTAAAAAAAATTGGTCCTCTGTCACCATTATGTTTTTTGGTGGTACAGTATGTTTAGTGTTCCTCATTCCAACATTAAACAAAGTTATATATTTATATATTTTTTACTACTTGTTATTTTTATATTATATCCTTAATTGATGCAATATTTTTCATACATCTTTTAAGTTAGGGATAGTCAGTTGACTGAAGATATTAATTTTCCACACCAATAACAGCCATAGATATCCTGTGCTGAATTGTAGTGTATACTCTACTCTGTCCCATAGATTTCTTTGACTAATGCTGAAAGTGTTTTAATCACTGTAGTTTCTATTTCTTCCTTTTTCTTCCTTTCTAAAAATGAGAAATTGCAATGTGCTAAATGTCATGGGAAACAGAAAGGGCCTTATAGAGCATCTGCCAGCCTGTCTTCTGGTCTCAGTGGTCACATTAGAGGCCATAAATGATGATAAACATCTCGTTGGAATGATCCTACTTGTATTTACAAGAAATTTAGGTGCATGCTTCAGCAACTAAGGAAATATATTTTTCTTCATTTATTTATCTGTTTATTCCTTCTTCAATCACTCATTCCACAAAAATAGCTCCTACTCTGTGCTATGCATTTATGCTTGGTGGTGAGACCAGAACACTAAAGGAGACCACCAGGGTTTCTGTTCTCCTGGAATCTGGGAGAAACAGGTACAAACAATGAGCGCACATGAGGTAACTCATGTGTTGTGATTGTGACTGGGCTCAGGGAAGACCAGACAGGTAAACTGGGTATTTTAAACTGAAATGAGGGAAGGGATATTCTCTGGTCATTGCTTCAGATCTCTGGGCTTTCTTTGTTGCTCATGAATGTCATTCAGGAGTAACTTGTCTACTGTTGGAAGCCTCATTAGGTGAATATTGAAACTATTGTTTTTGGTACAGGCCCTTTCATTTCTTCTACTGCTACCATACATTTTCAGATCCCCCTCATCTCCGCCAACATTAGATGCAGCATAATTTTTTTTTATCCCTTGGCATTAGTTTATAATACTACATGGTACTATAGATCTACAAGACATAAAGCAAATGAAAAACTAAACACTGCTATTTATGGAAGTAGTCTTTCCCCACTGCATTAACATTGTACAGAAGCATGTGTGTCTTCTTTCTTTTTGTTTTTGTTCTTCCCCTGCCCTGAATTCCGCACCGATGTATTTATTTACATTTAGAGGCAGGTGCTTTTACATTATTCAGTGGTTCACCAGGGTGCTTTAGGTTTATTTAGGTTTATTATTAAAATTATGCTGCACCTTTAGTTCCTTTGTATGATTGCCAATTTCAGACCTTAAGAAATGGCTCGTTCAGATGTAAAGGAAAAAGGAATAGTTTCACTTTTAAAAAGTAGTCATTTTAGTTCATACTTACTAGGAATTGTACTCTGCATACAACTTTGATACTGTCATTGAATGACCATAGTCTAACCCTGCAGTCAGAGGAGCAGTTTCTTCTAAGAACGCAAAGCACAATGTAACCACATGGTGTCACTAAATCATAACAATTTTACAATTTTACTTGGAACCAAAGAAAGTTGAAATTGCTTTTTTTTTAAATAAAATCATATTTAAATATAAATTGTTCTGAAATCTGTGATTTGTGAAATAGTATATAAAACAGTTTACTATTTAAGTCTTTCTACTCGTGTGGAGCATTAATTATGTCTGAACTCTGAAAATGTACGTTCACGTGCTAACCAGCTCTTGAGTAATCATCTGCAAAGCTTAGCAGGTATTTGGGCTTCTTTGACAGTTACTCAGTTTCATATAATGAAATTTTTTTTATATCTTCCGTGGATTTTGAAATAAATAAAAAGTAACTCATAGGAGATAGATCCATTAAATATTTGTAAGGAGTCGAGGAACAGAACAATTGGAGAAATGAGGAAAAGAGGGATGGTTGTTGGACCTCCGTGGAGAACAAGGAGATGAACATTCATTGAGTATTTGCTCTGGGTGAGGTAGGTAGTATTAACATACTGTTCTCATGACAGCTGTAAGACTGCCACTAGCTACTGGGATAATGCAATAAGAAGATAAATTTGAGATCTGTCTGAATACATAGTTAATATCACAGTCTTCATGTTTCTGTAGGATCTGAGGGTAAAGAATTAGCTTTAAAATGGAAGATGAGGAACTCTGATGAAACTCATTGCCTGTTTGGCAGAAGCCACCCCCAGGAATGATGACAGAGTCCATGTGGACTAACTGTTGTGATGTCACATTTACCCTGTAGCAAAGATACTCATGATGAGATGATGATGATGATGGTGATGATAATGAAGAACAACTGGTGAAGCTTTCTTCTTTAAAATGCCCAAAGGGAGTCTAGCAATCCTTTATCTAGCTATTTTTTGTCAATTTGTCAATAGAACTTTGAATTTCCCTGCCCCTTAGTTCCCTATAAGAGTATTTTTTATATTTTATTTTTATAGGATAAGCCTGATATTCTTAACTGCTGATTTGTTGTGCTTCAGATGTGCTTAGAACCTCTTCTTTATATTATGAAATTTCTCTTTACAAGATCTCTTTACATTTTGAGTTGCTTTTTTTAGTTGAGGAATTTTCTGTTTTCTATTATTTTCATCTAGTATCCTTTCATCAGGCAAAAAAAAATCCACTATGTTTTATATTTTATATAAACCTTTGAGACATGACTGTTGTGTTTTATTCAGTTGAATCCAAACTTTTTGTCTTATTTTATTTGAAGGATAATAATATGTTGAACTTCTTTTGTATATAACAGAGGAACTAGAACATGAGAAAATTGGAGAGGGTTGGCCTTTTCCTTTGCATTTTATTTTATAATTTTAGAACATAAATTAGTGTCTTTAATAAACCAATTGCATGAGATATTAATAACACTAATGACCTGTTATTATCACAAACAGCTGTTGTCTGGAAGGGCAAGAACTATATTTGGTGGTACTAATAGTTGCTTCCCAAGCACTTAGACCCAGGATTAAGTTCACATAGTACTTCTTCAACTGATCATCAAACATACTTCTTCTCATGCTTTCCTGCACCTCAGTACTACTCTGTTACTTATCGGATTTATTTATTCAGCTACTCATTCAACACAAATTTATTGAATACTTGCATTATTGTAGCACTTATGTGTTGGGCATGGGGATGAATAAGACAGAGTTGCTGATTTCAAGAATTTCATGATATAATAGTGACAACCTTGTAAAGAGTATAAAATATGGTAGGTGTACAGTTATAAAGATTCGTATAAAGTAGACAGGAACATGTTATGAGGGATCCTACTGAACAGAGGATTTGAACATCAAGGAATTGAGCAGGTAAAATAAGAGATAAAGGATGATCTGGGGATATGGGACACTTGCTAACGGCATTTTCTACGTTGACTTGGCCAAATATAACTTCTTCTTCTAAACTTTCTGTCATTGGACTTTTCTGTTTCTCTTGCTTAATCCTTATATTTTATTTCAATGCACTGCTTTGTCTCACCAGTCAAAGCCATCTATTTACTCTCAACCCACTCATAACTCGTGTTTATGTGGGTTAGCTCAAATATATGTGAAGGACAGTCCTCTCTTTGTATTATCTTGCACTAAGTTCTCTTCATATGCTCTTGTATTAAGTGTTTTGGGTTTAGTTTTAGTTAAAGTTACAAATTTTTATTTTAAACTTCCAACAAGATTAGTCCTTTTAAAGAACTATAATTAGGTTAATTTTTACAAGTAATATTCAGAGAATAGCAAAATTCTCCTAAAAGTGAAGGAAATTCCCTGTATTGGAGCCAGAATTGGGGTCAGTATAATTTTTGGTTGGAACATCATTGTAAATGCTATATGTAAGGAAATTAGTTTATCAGTCTCCCTATTTAAGATCTCTGTTTGAAATGTTATGGTATTGTAGCTCTCCCAGCACATACTTCTGGGACTAAGGATCCAGGTATTGGATGGTTGGTATTGAATGGGACTGTGGTTATGTCAAGTAGAAAGCAAAGAAGAATGAGAATACAAAGAAAGCCACCTGGTAATCTGAGCTCCTGATTATAAGCTGGGGACTTCCAACATAGGCATCAGAGATGAGGAGAGTTAGGCACAAGGAACTAGAACCTAGGAATTAATGGAAATGGTGGGGAAGCGTTCCTGGGACCCTCCACACAGCTTTCAGAGAGAATGAGAAAATGGTATCTATGGAGTAAAGCATCACTGTATTTACTTTTTGGAAGATAGAGAGGAGGGAAGGGCAATTTAGAATTCAGAGGTCAAAAAAAGAGAAAAAATTGGACACAGATTTTTGAGTTTCATAAGCCTTTTCTGATCCTGTTTACTTTGGAAATGGTATTCTAAAGAAGATATTGGTTAGGCAGTTAATAATTCTCAGTGGAAGCATAAGTCTGTGTATATTCAAATTTCACCTAGCAGTGCCTAGCAGTGATTGCTCTGATTTTCATAGCTTTTGTAGTTTGAATCACCCATTTTAACCACTAGTTACATCATACATCATGTATCCCGCTCTATTTTGTGGTTCCTGAACTTACTATATATTCTTTTTTTAGTTGCTTTTCAAATATTTTGTTGAATCTCTTTAGACCCCCACCCCCCAAACCCTCTCTGAATACAGGTGCCTGGATAATAATATATTTTTCTGGAAAAATACTTTTAACACTGCTATTGTTTATCCAGTATTAGAAGATACTAAGAAATAAGAGGATTTTATAGTATTTATCAGAAAATATGTATAAAGTGAACTGTATGTATAAGTCCCATGATTAATAAAATCATCAGAGCTTTATTAGTGGTCATCATAAATGGTTCAGTTTCCCTGGATCAGGTTACCTTCTGTGGATGCAGGTTTAGCGCAGACGAGGGGGGACCAAAAGTGAAAGCAAATTGCATGTCGGTTGCCAGAAATTCTGGGCAGAGTGCCAGACATTGTTCACCTTCTAAAAATTCATCTCCTGGTATGAAAATAGAGGGCTCGATCCCTGCAAGGAATGATGGTAGCATGAGCACTCGGATTTCCTTCGGCCCAAAGTACTTTATTGATGCGAAGAAAGGTGGGGGACGCCATCAGTGTGGAGGAACGGCTTTGACCTCATTTGAGAGCTGTAATATTTTCTTTTGCAGCCTTCCTTCATTATGTTTCAAATTATAATTTCATAAGTTAATAATTGTTCTTCCAAATAATGTGGGTCATATATACACATGGATATGCTCTCCCTGATAGGGAACTGTAGGTTTAATTGCTAATAGTCATAGAAATTCTGTGCACATTATGAAGCTATTAGGATGTAACAGCTGTTTTAGTTCATTTCACCCAGCAAAAGAAATGTGATGCAGACTAAAATGATCAGTAATTATATATTTTGAAAGCTAAACCTCCAGTCACAGAAAGAGCTAATTTACACATTAGATACTGATAAAACTACAGTATGCTATGAGTTTCAAAGTTAGCGTTATCTCCTGCCTAAGATTAGGAAAGAGAATCTGTGCCAAGACTTTTTTCTATTTGAAATCGTCTTTTGCATTGCCTATTGTAATTTTGAAGTTGCAAATCAATGGTAATGAAGAACTGCTTGATATTTTTCTAAAGGAAAAAAATTAGCCTGTTAGAGGAAGTAGGATTTAGAAGGATTTTATTTTATTTCTGTTGATCAGTGCCTACCATCTGCCTTCCATTTAGTGTTGTAGAAGCATGCATGCATTTCCCAGTTCTGAACAGATGATATGTATGGTTTGTTGAGATATATGTGTATTCTGGATATGCGTGTGTGTGTGTGTGTGTGTGTGTGTGTGTATATATATACCTGTGGTGCTTAAAATCACACTTGAAGTGTAAAACAGATAATGAGTCTCCATTTTGGGCTAATTTACATATTCAGCTTTTGTACACAAAACAAAAGACCACAATGACACTGATTTTCATTTCTACTTTAGAATCAGGACTAACCAGCTGTCAACAAATATTTTGATTAAACCCTTTTCCTTATTGGGGAATTTTGGGGCATCTTCTTTGTATAAAGATATTGTTTCCCTTGATTTCAAGAGACATAATTTCAGTATGATTCATGGATGCTTCACACCGGTAAGCTGTCATGCACAAAAATATATTTTTCTCTGTAAACTTCCTTTTTTTTTTTACCATTGATTTCTCTAAGGCAAACATATGACTGAGAACAGAGTATTCCAACTCAGGGTATTTGCCTGAAATAAAGGTGATGAATAAATATATGAGCCTGCTTTAAGTAAACTGAAAAGTGTAGATTTATAAACTAAACTTTTCCAAGAGATTTTTAAAGATATAACAGTTCCTTTAATACATTTTAAATCTGATTTGAATATAGACATTTTAATGCTTTGATTAATATTCATCTCGTCTATTGTGTATAACCAAAATAGTATGACATCCTATTTACAAAATGATATGTCAGACATACGTACTATTTTGAAATCTTGTACATGCATATTATATTCATTGTGACTGCATCCATGCCAGTACATAAATATCTGCTCTATCCTTTTTAACAGTAACATAGTTTTCTAAATGTACTGTTGTTTATCTAAGTAGGCTCCTACTTAGAGACTTTCAGAATGTTTCCAGTTTTGCAGTGTGATCTTTGCACATTTACCTGAGTACCTGTAACCTGTATGGATAAACTGAGTCAAAGAATATGATGCTTTTAAATGTGAAGCATATCAGTAAATGCCATCCAAAGCATTGTGGCAGTCTATTCCCACCAGCAGTACATGCTGTAGAGGCACTCTCACACACATGGTTCCTCACATCCTTGTCAATATTGGGTGTTATCATTATTTTTAATCTTTGTCAAGCGGATAAGCCATGGAATTCTTAATTGTTTTATTGTGCAAATTTTTTTTTTTTTTTGGTAAATAACTGGGTATGTGTATGTTGATAAGCATACATATTTTCATAGAAAAGTTGAAATTTGAGTTGACATGGAAGGATAGGTAGAGTTTAGTTGGGTAATTTAGGGCTTTTTTCAGTGAGGACATCTAGAAATGTGATTTACCTCCTCAGGGGATATTTAACAGTATATGGGGACCTTTTTTTTTTTTTGGCAGTTACAGTTGAGGATCCTACTGGCATCTAATGAAGATAGGCCAGGGGTGCTGCTAGATGTCTTACACTGTGTGTTCTATGCTAAAGAATTATTCAGCTCAAAGTGTCAGAAGTGCCAAGATGGAGCAGCCCTGATTAAGGAAAAGATTGGAATAATTCCTGTATCAAGGGGCACCAAATCAGAATGGTTTGGTTAAAAAGGTGAAAGAGAATAGATATGAAAGATTGTTTCAAAGGTAAAACTAGTCAAACCTGACAAATAAATAAAAAGGAGGAAGAAAGAAATTGAATTGAAAAGAGCTTCAACATTTGGAACGTAGGACTCTGTAAGTGGGATTGCATTGGTGGACAGTAGTAGTGAAGAATCCCATTTGAGCTAGTTTGAGAATTATTGCTTGAAAAGTGAAGATTGTGTTGAATTTTGGGTTACAAAATCTTTTAAATAATACCAAACACTTGATCTCAAACAATTTTTTCTATCTAAAATTTTCTTTCATCTTTCCTGCTGAAATTTGGTCCGTCCATTTACCAAACTGAAATGCCATATTTGCCCCCAGGAAATTGTCCTTGATCTCCCCAAATGAAATGGAACTGTTTGTTTATTCAGAAATATGTAGCAAGAGCCTACCAGGTGACAGCCACTGTGTTAGGTATTAGAGCTACAGTGGAGAATTTTAAACACACATCCTCTGTCATGCAGAGTGTGTCAGTTGGGAGACAGATAGTGAACAAAATAATTACAAATAAAGGGGAAAATTTAAGTTGTGATGAGTGCAAAGAAAGAAAAGCACCAGGGAACATTAGGAGTATAGCAGAGAAATATATGTATACTGAGCAAAGTAGAGACCTAAGTGTTGAGAAGGAGCTAAGCGGACAAAAGCAAAAGTGTTTGAAATAGAAGGTAGGAAAGCCCTCAGGGAGGGTAGAACTTGCCTTAATAAAGGAGAAATCAGTGTGGCTATAGAGATGGCAAGTTAGAAAGGGAGATCAAAGTAATATCCAAGTTGTTCAGGAGAAGACCGCTTTCACAGGCTGATAGTCTATTAAAGGTGCTGTGCTGAGAAGGGTATTAAGCAGGGAAGTGACATGACCTGACTTAATATTTTTAAAGACATTGTCCCCTTTGTTGGAATAGATTGAGGTAGATAGGAAGCCCTCCTGTAGTTGATAAGAGATAACAATGGTGTAAAGATGGTGGCAGGAGAGTTAGAAGGAAATGGATGCATTTCCTTTCACAGCTTGTTCTACAGCTTGTGGGAGAGACTTCCCCCAAAATATTGTTATATAAACACATTTGGAATTGAAAAAGGTCTGGGTTAGAAATAACTTAAGAGTTGTAATAGAGGATGGTGTTTGAAATCATGGGAATTGATCTGACAAAAAAGAGATGGAATGTAGTAGAGTGTAGAGGTGCTTGGTAGGCCAGAGTTAATTTCAGCAGAAGAGGAGAAACCAGCAAAGGAAATGGGGAAGAAACAGTCAGCAAGTGAAGGACAAGCGGTAAAGTCCAGTTAAGAAGAAGGGTCAGGTCAACAATGCCAGATGTTGCTGAGAGATCAAATAGATAAGGAGTGAAAAGTATTCTTTTACCTTGACAACTTAGCATGTTTTGTTCACCTTGTTCTCTACTACCTGCTAGTGGTCTTATTGACATGGTAGGAGTGGAAGCCATGTTAAAAAAAAAAACCACATATTTATAATAAAATTAAAATTCTATACACTGATTGAATCAATGAACACAGAATGATATGTAAAACTATACATCAAACTTTAATATTTATTGCCTTAGGAAAATGAAGTGGGGGTACTGAAAGTAGGCCAATTGTATTATATCTTATTTGTCTTTTCTTGTACTTGCTATCATAACCTTTTTTTATTAAAAAGGGAGTTGAGCTTTTAAAATGTTTCTGGGAGGTGAGTAAATGGAGAGAGAAATTAGGTAATTCTATTGAGAAGCTTTGCTGTTAAGGTGAACAAAGACATGGGATGGAAGGTGGAAGAGGAAGTGTTTCTGAAGATGAAGATATGAAAGATTGTTTCAAAGGATACAGGAAGAGCGATTGAAGAGTTAAAGAGAGAGAGGTAGCAATGGATTAAGAGGCAGTTTCATTTTATTTAACAGGAAGAAAAAAAGAGAAGACAAATCTAGTTCCAGAATGCATGTACTGATGTGATGACTGGTGTTTCTTCTAAGATGTATAGAACAAAAATGTCAGTTGTGAGTGAGAGGAAAGTTGTAGATTTGAATAGAAAGAGGAAAGGTAGAAATTAATTGCTGCAGCCTCTGGGAGAGTAAGTTTCCTAGGGGAACTATGATGCAGAATTGATTATCCCTTTGAGAATAGTAAGCATGGATTTATAGTGATTCTGTCTGCCTTGTTGCCTGGTTTTCTCTGGTGAAATTGTTCAGGTTAATGGTCAGAGAGGTCATTGGTTGAGGGGTCCATGGTGTTTGGCTTGTAAAGTGCAATAGAAGGAGGGAGGGACAAGAAAGCGGATAGAATGTGCAGATTCAAAATGAAAAATCTAGAGGTAATTGCTGCTAGAGCAATAAAAACAATTGCTTATGCCAGGTCCTGTTTTTTTTTACATTTTGTTTTTGTTTTATTTTGGTGCCACTTCCTCAGCCACCACTACCATTTTTTGAATGCATGTGAAGAACAAGTCTTTTAACCTGATTATTAACTGTGAACAAGATGTAGCTATTTTGTGACTTTCTTAGAGCTCTTGAAAGTAGTTTCTGGTGCTTATCTTTAAATATAAAACTTACCTACATCTGTGTATGTGCCTAGAATATGAAAAATAAGCAAGCTAAGAAAAAGTAGTAGGCTAAACTTAAACTGAGACTGTAACCCAGATGGGTGTTTATTACCACTGTCCACATCATAGCTAGAAGAATAGTGCAATGTTTGCAAACTTTTCAATTGTTTGATCCATTGAGAGATGATTTTGAACATTGCCATTGAACAGTATTCATTACCTGACTATTATCCCATTGATTTTTATTAACTTATTGTTTATTTTGTCATCTGAGAGAAAACATCACCAACAGGTATCTTTGGAACAGGCTTTGGGAATGTGTTGTATTGCTGTCATTATGTGTTTTAAAATACACCCTGCAGAATCTGGATCTGAAGGACTCTGTCACATTGAGTTTTAGAGATTTTTTTTTTAATACTAATCATTGATGTCTTATTTTAAAAATGGCTCTATCTGTGAGTGTTGTAATAAGGATGCCTTCTGAATACTAGGTACTTTTATAGAAATTATATTTTCAGTTCTTAAAACCACACTTAGAGATAAGTTCGATTATTCTCATTTTACAGAGACTCAAAGAGGTTAAATACTTTGCTCAAGATTGCAAAACCACAAAAGTCTAAGATTTTAACCCATATATGTCTGGCAGTTTCACTAAGAAAGATCAACCAGTTTCATACATCATATTAATTTCATTAAGGAAAGAACCCATTCATGTGTCCAAAAATGTCTTTCTTTTAATTATAAAGCTTAGCAGACACATGCTTGGGTATGGGACTTCATTGGTTTTTAGAAGCTTTTTTTTATAACTGGCTTTATCAGGGGATTCTGAGAGTTCACATACTAATATCCTAACACCTTGTTTTGTTCCTTATTTTATTTTTGTTTTAGTTCATTTATCTATTTGCTTGACTTCTGTATTACCATCTATGATTATCTGGTGTTTGTTTTTATAGACAAGTAGAGTCTCATCAGAGACTTTTGGAGCCTTATACACTATCACAAGACCTGGAAGAAAGAAGGAAAACATTTGTTAGCTAAGATGTGCTTTTTTAGCACAGGTGATATCTGCAATTTTTGAGATACTTTCTGGTCTCATTTGGTCTCACCCGAGAGCTAAGCATCATTGTCCAACATTATGTTTCATCGATGAGGAAAGTGATTTAGCAAGCATAATGAACTTGTACACAGAGCTAGAACACATCTGAGATTGAAGCCCAGGTTTGTCTGGTTCTTAAGATCTTTTTAAACACACAGTGCTGCCAGGCATGGTAGCGAACACATGTAGTCCAGCACTAGGAGGCAAGAGACCTGGGATCACTTGAGTTCATGGGCTTGAGACTACTCCAGGCAACATAGCAAGATCTGGTCTCGAAAAACAAAAAAACAAAAAAACAACAAACTACAGTGTTATCTTTTCCTTTTCTGTATATCATCTTGTGACATTATTATTTTTTTAAATAAGATTTCAAAGATAAAAGAATGATTTATTATGGACTTAGGATTCTGAATAGCTATAGGGTTTGATAACTGCAGGGTTATCAACATACACATACATACTTTAGTACATTGATAATATCCATATATTATATATTTTTTAATCTTCTAAAAGCTCTTAGTACCTTAGTGGTTCTCAGTGATGGAAGCTGCCAGGTACACACTTGGTTGCTTAAATGAGTAAGTCAAGATTTTAATTTTGCTGGTGTGGTTTGTGAATGGTGTGCCAAATTCAAATCATTTTGATGAATTTGAAGAGTGAGATACATAGTTGGTATCATTTTAGCCAGTTTTTTAATGTTGTGATGATAAGACATGTAGAAAGGTAATATTAAAATGTAGAATTCTAGGATGTGCTTCTGGCATGTGCTTTTAGTCCCTTGAGAATCTTTTCTAGTTTGCAAAAACAGAAGCATTTCTGTGATGACTGTAACCTTTCATAGATGGGTGTCCTTATTGTCTGAGTATTTATTATCTCATACCTGGAAGTTGCAAAGGTTGCATAAGGATATAGAAGTCATCATACTATAAGAGTTCATCATTGATGTGATGAACTTCATCATACTATATAAAAGTTCATCACTGATTCTCCAGGTATAAAATTAGTTCCCATTCAAACATTGATTTCTGATGACTACTATCCTTGTTACAGTGTTTAACTGATTTTGGGGAAAATGTGAAATCATTGTTACTATCCTTGTTACAGTGTTTAACTGATTTTGGGGAAAATGTGAAATCATTGTAGTCGATTGCAAAGTCAAATGCAGACGTTGCAAAAATATGGGAAATAAAGATTTAATGAAATCAAGCAAGTGATGTTGAAGAACTGCCATGTTTTCATGCAAAGCCATTGGCTAATGAAATTCTGGCAATTACAGCAGTGAACAATTGAAAGAAACTCCACTAAAATGATGATATGTTAAACATTTCAGGCCAGGCATTGTGGCGCATGCCTGTAAGCAGCAGCCTAGGAAGCTGCAGCCGGTTCCAGGGATCATGGTTTGAGTCCTGCTGGGGGCACGTAGCGAGACCTAGTTCCAAAAAAATATAACTGGGTGTGGTGGGGGCACTCCTGTAATCCCAGCTACCTGGGAAGCTGAGGCTGGGGATTGCTTGAGTCTGTGGTACCCCGGGCAACGTGAGCCTGTGGTTTCACAGGTAAAAATAGCGAGACCTAGTCTCAAAAAAAAAAAAAAAAAAAAAAGATTTTCAAGAGAAGGGTCTAAGTATTAAAAATTAAGCAAAATTTCATGATGTCCTGATAGTTTTTGAACAATTTCTTTCACCATATTTGTACTGAGAAAGTCAGGAAATGTTAGATAAACTATGACAAAAGATACCTAACAATTTATTAACACTCCTAGTACTACTTTGGTCAGCATATAGTTACATTTCAAAAAATTTTGTTAATTAGCAAATAAAATACATGTATATTTGATCTAAAATTTTTTACTTAACAAAACCCTTTCTTATATTCATTATGAGATTTTGGTTTTTATTTGAAGCAAATTGACTTTAAATATCCTTTCCCACATAACTGTTGTCCTCCAATAATGAGGACATTTTGTAGTGGGTTATATACTTGTCTTTATCTGATGTATCTGTGTGTTGTTCCTACCCACTTAAACTGGTAATGGACAGCACACCAAACATTGGCATGAAGAGTTAAAGATAGGAGTGACGCCATCTGGGTAAAAAAAATTTTTTTTTTGGGTCAGTGATTCAAATACAAAGATTCTTGATGAAGGGTCTTCTAGAAGTATTGCTAACAAGCAGATTGCGCTTTTATCTTGGAGAAAAGACTTCATGTCACTCATTAAATCAAAAGTCATTATATCAATAAAGATTTTCAGTTTAGGAGTGGTCAAGGGGAATGCAGTAACATTCTTTTTTATTGTTTGTTTCTATTCAGTAGTGTTGTCCATACCATTAATGTAACTCAGCCTCCAAGATGAATCCATTTTGGAGCTCTCTAATTCATTTGACAAGGAAAGCTTGTTTGTAACATCAGTTGTCCTTTGACCCACTGGTAGACTCAACTGCAGCAAGAATGGAGTCTCAAATACTCTGCTGGCTATGTTCACTGCAGACTATATTTTGGATGCCCATTATTTCTGGAGATTATCTTCCATTTTGGATTTTCTTTAAAGAGTAGAGTCTGTAGAATACCCCAAAATTGTGGCAATATTAGAGAATTATTTTCTGGGTTTTCAAACATATGTAAAGAACATGTATCTGTTGAAACTATAATGCACTGTTTGATTTCTTGGGTAACTTCCATCAACCTACTAACTCTGTTCTAAGCAAAATAAGGATATTTTGAGCCCTATAAAGTAATGTATACCTTAAAGCCATTCTCCAAATAGAACTCATTCATTATGACCCCATTTACATTCATGCTTTCCTGAACTTAGGCCAAAATATTTATCTGTGCAATTTAAGTAGCAACCTGTTAGTTAAATGCTTGATTTAAAGTTTCTGGCATTTCCATTTATTTTTCTCTTGTTGGAAAAGTTCATCCTTTTGAGAGGGCTTGAGTTAGTCATTGTGTAGTTTAGCTAAGTTCTGTGATCTGGAAACAAAATATTTGCAGGATTATGGAGTTGTCTACAGACCTGTGTGAGGGACACATCATGAGTCTCTTAATAGTTATAAGATTACTTTTTGCTGAAAAGTATGAAATTCCTTCTTTTCCATTTTATGGCAAATCATGTAGCTCATATATCATGTTAACCATAAATCTTAATTTATATTTGCCCATAGATTTTACTCTGGATTCACCTTCTTAGAGCCGAAAAGCTTTAGTAACATATGGCTTCTTTTCATTAGTATGATTAAGAATGTATTCTCATCAAATTATACCATATGCTATAAGAAAAAAGTCAGGTAAATACACTGATGTTCCTCACTTTTTTCTTTCTCACCTCCATCCAACTGGCTACTAAGTATAAATCTCTTAGATTGGATTATTTAGAAAATGTTTTATAAAATTAAAAAATGCATTTATCAATACAATATTTTTAATCATCTTTTTATCTCATACCATGTATTATGTCTATATAAAGTGAAAATTTCAGAAAATGTGTTGAACTCATTTGTTACTATGGTGCTTTATGCTATATTATAAAACCACAGAAATATAACATCTGGCTGAAATTAACATTTAACAGACTGAATAATTGATTATTTCTCATTCCTGGTCCAGTGCCTGACCCAGAATTGGCATTCATTGACTGGTTTTGTTGTTTTTTTTTCAACTTAACTAATTAGCTAATTGATTGAGTTATGGGATAATTTAGTCTGATTACTAAATGAAGTTTAAAACAGTCATACAAACTTGTTTTAACAACGCATTTTAACCTCGCAAGAGCAGTATTTAGAAATAACTTCTATGTAGCAAGCCTATGGCATTTATAAAGATATAAAATATTCTCAAATCTAAAATTTTTTTTTATATTTTCTATTTGAATCTATTGAGTCACTGTTATTCTTCCCACTGGAGTTCATAGGTAATATTTTTCCTCTCTAGAACTTCTCTTTTTAAATGAGGGTCCAGTTTTATCTGTATAACCCAGATCACTTGTAGTTTTCTTGTCTGTAAACTCTAGGTATGAATCCTTGGAGCCACCATTCCATGGCCTTGGGAAGTCTAAGACTTCCCTAAAGTTCTGATAAGTCCCAGCACTTGATTCTTTACAGCTCTTCTGTCTTTGTTTTCTTTTGTCCTGGTATGCTAATTTTTTTCTGCAATATATTTTGCCAGATGTGAAACTCAACACAGCTTCCAACAGAAGTGACCTTTGTATACTTTTTTTTAAGCTTTAACCAGGAGAGTTAAGGAAAAAATTAACATTCATTCATCCCATAATAGTACCTTTAAAAACCTGTACTATACATTATTTTTCATTCATTTATTGGAAAATAATGTGTCAGACACTGTGCTGGACACTGCATAGTCAGGGATGAATAAAAAGTTGAATCTCCATTTCCATGAAGCTTATAGACTAGATAGGGGACTCAGGGAATTAAAAGGCATATCCATTGATGTAAAAAATCTGTGATAAATGCTATGAGAAAGAAGTACACAGTATTTGAGAACATTTAATGGAGAACTTTCATCTTGTGTGAGTGCAGGTGGGTGAAGAGTAAAAGGGTTTATAGAACCAAGGCATGTATGAGAGTGGACGAGTCAGTGAGAGAGCAGCTTTCTGGAGTCCCTTCCATAGAATGCTCCTGTTCGTATTTTCCTCTTGAACACTTCTGTCTCTCAGTACCCAATTCATTTGCTGCTTTCTCCACTATTTCCCCTTAGAACTTTGATATTCTCCCACTGTTAGGCAAAGCAGTTCTCCCTCCAGGTACTATCCAAAAATTAGTTAACTTTTCTAAGATACTTTGTAATCTTGCTAAGATTTCACCCCCAGATCAAAGGAATTAGTCTAAACCACAGGTAGGCAACATCATTCATTCAGCAGTGTTTATTGGACCCTTGTGTTCTGCAGTTTGCCTTCTAGAAATTTGGCTAGTTATTCTCAAGGAATTTATAGTTCAGTCAGGGAAGCATTCATAAATCTCCTTCCAAGGAAGTTGGGCTTAGAAAGAGCAAAAAGTACTCCTCTGTTACATAGGAAACAATTGCATTTGTATATCATAGATGGACCTGAGTGATTATACTCAAAATGTGACTTTCAACCTAAAATAAAGAATACTGAAAATTGCATTTGGCACAGATTTTTTTGTTTTTTTTTTCTTTAATCAGCTCACCAAGTTAAGTACTATGGAAATCTTTTAAAATTTGTTTCTTTAAATGTAATTATTTTAAAGCAGACCTGCCTGTTGTTGTTCCATCATTTTTGCCCAGTTGAATTCTACAGGAATAATATCAAATAAGTAGAAAATTTTGCCATAACTAGAAGAGTTTATAATATTCCTATTTTCTCTGAGTCTATTTTAATAAATTCACATTTTGTTTGGTTTTATATATTTTTAAAGATAGTGACTATATTAACTTTCTCTAACCCTAAGACATTTTAGAAAACTATAGAATTCTTTTGGTTGGATCATTTAGTGAGAGTAATAGGAAGGGATGTGCTTCTGTAGCAGAAAAATTGACACCAAAAAGACTAAACCACTAAACAATTACTCTGTTAAATGTCTTCCATTTGCCTACTACTATGAACATCTAGAAATCCACTGTACCTAGAACTCCTTCTTCTCAGTGGCCTAATTTTCAGTGTTAGATCTTTTTTAAATGGTACCATTCAACTAGATTACTAAGAGAAGTCTTGATGTTATCTCTATTTTTTTTCAAAGCAGGAAGGATTATTATCTGTTGGTTATTATGCCAGCCAGTATCTTATATTTTCTATAATCAGAGACTGTTTGATTTATATTCTAGTGAGGCCTTGTGATCCACCACTGAATTAGTACTAGGAGCTGAGGTATAAACTCTGTCCAGTTTTTAAACTCAAAATGTTACCCTTAAAAATGTTAACATTCAGGTAAAACTGTCAAAGGTAGCAGCTTTTTCATTCCATCCGTTTCAATGAGCAGTCCATTCTTTCCAAATTCAGTATTAGATGAAAATTATAGTCCCCTCACTATTTTGGAATTAGTTTCAGGTGAACAGTCCTTGATATGGTGATATCATTTTTTTTTTGGTTTGTGGGTTTTTCTTTTCTTTTTTTTTTTTGGTGTGTGTGTGATATCTTTTGCCCCTTTATTTTTATCACCCTTAGTGTCTGCCAGTTTTCCTAATAGATTAACAATATGCTAATCTTATTGACTAGAGTCTCAGATATTGACTGTGTTTATTAGGGAGTAATGTTGGTGAATATTAAATAATTGTAAAGTCATAGTCTTCTGTCTTTCATTCCTTTTATCTTTGGCATTGTGCTGGTCTTTTGCCATTTTGGTCTTCTTTTTGAGAGGTTTCCTCCTATGAGCTAGTTCTGCCAACACTTTCTCTTTCTGAACTATTTTTTATACTTGTGCCTTCTACATAGTCAGTGTAGTAAATTAAACCAGAATACTTCATGTAACCCAGACATTCATCTCATGAGCATCTCATTCTCACTTTCTCTTTTGTTCTGTGCTTAAAAACCCTAAGTGTACAGAACACTGCATCAGATTTATGTACTTGTGGTTGGCCTGTACATGGGAAAAATTCCAAGATAGAGATTTGGATTTAGGAAAAATGTGGCCCCCTAACTGCATCTTGATCCTAAGCCAAATCATCTAGTTCAGTATTATTAGATTCCAGTTTTGTGGTATTTAGGTACTGAACTGACTGATGGTAGAATGATACTTAGATCTGCATTCAGCTTTTGAGTTCTTTTTAAAATACAAATATATGAATATAATGACAAATAAGAGAGCAAGAATTTCTGTCTCCAGCCACAATACTAGCAAAATGCCTAAAATTTTTTATTTTCTGGGTGTTTACAAAATTTATCCTCCCTTTGTCCTCCAGCCCAGTCTAAATTCTGTGTTCAGGTCTCAACATGGACACTGTTGCTCTTTCTCCTTTTTAGTCTGGTCTCCACACTTAACTAAATGCAAAGTAATCATGTTATTCCCTAGCACAAAACCTTTCAGTGGTTCTTCCTTGTCCATATGATAAAATCTATGATCCTTAACACAAAGAAAATATAATGGTTAAATGTACAGTTGTAGAGTTAGTCTGCTTGGCTTTAAATTTTTGTTTCATTATTATCTGAGTGATCAAGTTGACTAACTTCTCTTTCCTCATTTTGTAACCTGCAAAATGGAGAGAACAATAGTGGCCCCTTTGTAGGCATAGGCTTGCTCTGGTGATTAAATGTCTTAAAAATAATGTATTTAGAACAATGCCTAGTACATAGCAGTGACTTAGTAAGCTTTAGATGTCTGCCTACTTTTCTATTCTCACTTCTTACTGAAATCTTAACCAAGCTGCTTATAGATGCCACATGTACACTATACTAATAAGTTCATTATTATGTATCTTTAAATGTGATATATCCTTTGTCTAGAGTAAATCTTACTTGAACTGATGCCTGAGCATTAACTTCCCTATGAAAATTTCCTGATGAGGTTGAACAACCTGAATACTGTAGGCACTGAGGATTCAGCAAAATACAGTTCACATAAAAATGCCTGTCTTCATGGAGATTATGTTCTAATGGGGAGAGACAGACAATAAATAAAATAAATAAGTAAAGCGGGGAAGAAGGACTAGGATGTTTATAGAGTGAAGGTTGCAATTTCAAATAGGGAAGTTCTTATTATAAAGGTGACATTTGAGTAAATACCCAAAGAAGATTAGGGAAAAGCCAGTGTGGACAAAGTGTGCCAGGCTGACAGAACCGCAGCCTGTGTGATGTGGAAACTTGCCTGGTGTGCTTCTTGAATGGTAAAGAGGCTACTAGAGCTGGAGCAGCATGGAAAGTGGTATAAAACAACATCCAGAGGAAGTTGAGTCAGATTGTGTGGGATTTGGTTGAGTGAAATGGAGAGTTTGATGAGGAGCTGACAGAGGGGGCAGAACAAAGCAATCATGCTATCTGATTGTTTTAACTGCTGGGTGGGGTGGGCTGGCGAGGGCCTAGGATAGATACCATCTAGCCCAGAATAGTTTAGGAAAAAGATATTGGTGACTTGGATGAGGGTAGAAAACAATCAGTGGTGGTAAGGAAAATGCTCTCTATTCTATTTGAAAGTACTGCTGGTGGCATTGGCCATGGAATTTATCATGGGATAAGAGAGAGCAATTAAGGATAACACAAAGAATTTAGGCCTGAACAATGGAAACGATGAATCTGTAATAAACTGAGATAAAGAGGCTTATGAAGAGTACATTTTAGTGTCGCTCGAGCTTGAGCACTAGCTTAGATTTCAGATGCCTTTAAGACGTCCAGGTGAAGTTGTTAAAAAGGCAATTGAATATATATCTAAGAATGTAAGTCCAAGAGAGAAGTTTGGTTGGAGATGTATTTTTGGGCTTTGTCAGCACAAGGTGCTTCTTGAAAAAAGAAGACTGATTGAGATCACCATTGTGAAGAGTTTGAGGACAGAAGAAGGACCCAGCACACAGACCAGAAAGGAGCTGCCAGTGAGGTGGAAGCAATGTTAAACAAGGGTAGCTAGCATCTTGGAATGTGAAGAAAGAGTGACCACCATGTGATCATGTCAGATGAGGATTGATGAATGGTGAGTAGCTCCGACAACACAGAGCTCCTGAGTGCCCTCATGAAGTAGTTGGATGGTTATGAGTGGGGGCATGAAGCTGGATTGAAGTAGGTTCAAAAAAAAAAAGTGGAGAGAAATGGGAACAGTATGTATATAGACAGTATTTCTTAGAAACTTAACTGTAAAAGAAAGGAAAGAAATAGGAAGGTGGTTCGCTACTTTCTGGAGGCTTAGCTACACAGCCACTTCAGGTGTCAACTATCGGGGGAAAGTTATTTTTGCAGAAGCCTAGTTAATACCATTAAGATTTTTTTCTCCATCCTGACAGCTGTCATTTTGGGTTACATCCCTCCTTTACTCTGATAATACCTAAGGCAGGACCTACTAAAATCTTGCTTTCTTTATGCTCCTTATATAGGATGCAGTGATATTAAGCCAACCTCTTTTTGGGGACTACGATCCTTTCCTCCGAAGCAGGTTAACAGAAATGTCAGTGTGGAAACTTGAGACAATGCCTTGTGCATGGAGGAGAGCTAATATTTATTGAGGGCTTTCTCTGTGCCAGCATAACCTGGGTGTTTTACATTATTATCCATTTAACTGTAATAACTAATAGTGACAGAGCTTCATAAAAAAAATCTTACAGGTAAATAACTAGGTTTTGTGGCAGTTCTTTTAGCATCATGTTTTATCTTATCAACTTTGCTAGCTCTTTGGAATGTCCAGGGATGTTTTATGGATGACTATGAAGTGCCAGGCACATTTATAGAACTGGGCACAGAGACATTAACAATGAGTTACATTGTTGGTTACCTTTAAAAAATATTATAAACTTCTGGTTTTAAAAATGGAGAGACTAAATTTTGGGAAAATCACCCCAATCTTCCCAAACATCTTAAATCCTTAAAATTTACAGAACCCCTTTATCCATGAGTTTTGTGTCCTTTTCTACTGTTATTGATTTTTCCTGGTTCTGTACCAATAATGTCTGCCTAACCATATCCACTTCCTTATGGATTTATCACTCATCTTTTTTACCCTGCTCTCTTTGACACTACTGTGCCAAAATTTTATCACTTTGGCCAGTTTATAACAACTTAAAGGTAGATTGTGCTTCTGGCCTAAACATGTTGACAATGACCCTTAATAATATTTGAATTATAGTGTAGTTTTCAGGTAGACATCTTAATGTACTGTTTTCTCCTTATGTCTGGACCTTGCCTCTTTACTCATTTACATATCTCTGGGGAAAGATAAATGCCTGAATTGAACAAAAAAGAAATTTTGCTTTGAAATTGCTCTATTCCTTCTTTTAAGGTGTCATTTAGGAATGCACTATTTTAAAAATTTGAACTTTGTAGGCACATTTTTTTAAAGAAGGGGGAAAATGACTTTGAAAAAACCCTCAGAGGGTTGTGGACGGCATGCTTTAGTATCTGGCAAAACCTGAAAAGAAATCTCTAAAAAAGAACTCTACCCTGACAAGAGAACAGGAAAAAATGATTACTGATGATTTCAATTTCCAGTAAATTACAAAGCATACGTAATAGGCTTCGAAGGGAGATGACTCCTGTGGCATACTTCATGCTGCCTTCACAGATAAGTGTGTAAATGAAAAGAAAATGAATTGTTTCATGTTGGCAAATCTATACCATTTTGGTGGAGTGAAAATGAGTGAAATTGAAATAATTCTATCACTCCTTACTGAAAATAAAACAAATGTTTTTGATGTGTTTCTAGAGAATAGGGTACTTACAGATTTGCTATAACGAAACATAATACTCAATTGGAGGTAACTAAATAAGTATCAGAAATAAGGGTATAATAATATCTTATATAATTCACACTGCAAAATTTGAAAACGAAATATTACTACATGGGTAGGAATTTTTTTTAAAGTTCCTTAGAACCAACTTTTTCACAACTGGAAGGAAACTTCATATATTTTTAAGAAAATATTTATTGACAACCTATAGTATGTTAGGTAATATTATTAATAAAACAGAAAAAGTCCCTGCTGCTTGGGAGTTTATATAAGAGGAGACAGATCATAAACAGTCACACAGGTAATTATATATCACCTCATCATGAAGACTTTGAAACCAAGGAGTTTCTCCCTAAAAAAATGGTGTTTAAGTTGGGACCTAGAGAATGACATGGAGGTGACCAAACAGAGAGAAGGACCGGAGCGAAGCAGAGGTAGACAGGGTACCTAGATCAAATGAACAGGACAGAGAGTGAAGGTAGCTAGTAAGCTGAGGATAGGCCTCGGAGGGTTGTGGACGGTATGCTTTAGTATCTGAATTTTCTGAGAGCAAAGAGAAGCTACTAAATGGTTTTTGTTTTATTAGCAGATTTGCATTTTTGAGAGATCGCTAAGTTACGAATGTGACTAGACATTTCTGCAAAGATAAACAAATGGACAGTAAACACATGAAAAGATGCTCGTTTTCACTAGCTATCAAGGAAATGCAAATCAAACTCACAATGGAAGAATACATTCTCTAGGAAGAATACTTTACATTCTCCCTTTACATTTTACATTTTCCACAAAAAATGGGAAAAAATAACAAATGTTGATAAGGATGTGGAAAAATTACTGGTGGAGTATTGCTGGTGAGAATGTAAAATGGTGCCATCTATGAGAAGCAGTTTGGCAGTTCCACAAAAAGTTACACATAGTTAAGTTTTTAAAATTATTTTAAAACTTCTTAAAATTTACGAAAAGTTAAGCAGATGTATAAACAATAAAAAGTTAGGCCATATATCCAGTTATCCCATACCTAGATATATACCCAAAAGAATTGAAAGCAGGGCTCAAACCTCTATTTGTTTACCAGTGTTATTGCAGCATTATTCACAAAAGCCAAAAAGGGGAAACAGCCTAATGCCATAAAAAAAGGAATGGATAAACAAAATGCTGCATATACACGGTGGAATATTATTAACCTTAAAATGGAATGGAATTCTGGTGGGTGCTCTAACATGATATTTGAAAATGTGCTAAGTGAAATAGGTAGATACAAAAGAGAATATTGTATGAGTCCACTTATATGTGGAATAGCCCAGTTCATAGAGACATACAGAGAATGGAGGTTACCAGGGACTGAGGGTGGTGGTCTGTGGGAATTTATTGCATAATGGGTTTAGATTCCTGTGTGGGATCATGAAGAAGTTCTGGCATGATGAGTAGAGGTGATGATGCACAATATGGTGAATGTACTTTGTGCAGTTGAATTGTTCACTTGATAGTGGTTAATATGGTCAAAGCAAAACTAGTGGTATATATGTACTTAAAAAGAACTATGTGTATCAATCAGTTAGGAGTGCATTTTAATAAAAACCACCGGAAACCCTACTAACTATGGTTTTAATAATAAAGGTGATTATTTTCTTATATCAGAAATCTGGAACTGGGTAAGCTGGTATATAGTTCAACAATGTCTTGAGAAGCCAGGCTAGTTCTGTCCTCTCAGATCTTTAGTTTATTGACATTGTCCTGATGTTTATCTTTGTAGGTCACCGTATGCCGGTTCCATCTCCAGGCCCTTGTCAGTATTTCAGGCAGGAAGAGGAAACAGGGCTAATAGGAGGAGAAAGCAGCAGTATCAGAAAAGAAGAAGTTCATTGACTAGAACTTTTGTGTCATTTCCATTTCTTTTTCTCATATACTGCATCTGACCCATCAGCAAATCCTTTTCTTTACTTTGCTGTACCTTCAAAATATACCCAGAATCGGAACTACTTTCACCTCATCTGCTAGATGGACTCTGTCCAAGTAACCACCATCTCCAGATGATTATAGTGGTCTAATAGGTTGTCTGTTGTCTTGAGGCTTGCATTCCTATTGTCTATTTTTAACTCCTAGTTTGGCTTTTTTTTTAAAGGACATAATCCACATATCATAAAATTCACCCTCTTTAAAAGTATTCAATTCAGTAATTGTATAACCATTGACACTGAGCCCAGAGAGTGTAGCTTTTTTAACATACATCAAAATCTTTTTAAAACCTGATAACTCTTCAACTCATTAGGGTTAAAGTCAAAGCTATTGGGCAGCCTGCCAAGCCGGGTTTCTATGTGATCTGACTCCCTTTTACCTCTCAGATCTCATCTGTAACCCTCTGTCCTCGTCACTCCGCTTCCGCCACATTGAACTCCTTCCTGTCTCATATTATCTGAATCCTGCTTTGGGACTGGGCATTCTCTGTTCCCTCAACCCAGAATGTTTCCCTTACCTCCTTCCAGTTCTTCCTCAGCTGTCACCCTACCTCAACAGGCCCTTTCCCAACCCCCTTGTACTATGCATGTACACTCACTCAGTGACACATGTTCACAACACTCCCTGTATCCTTTCGTCACTATGTTTTCTTTAGTTTTCACCACCTTCTAACATATTGTACAGTTTTTTAGATTATTTTGTTTTGTCTCCCCCTCCTTACTTTTAACTGCTTGAGGCAGGGTTTTTCAGCTGTTTGATCCCAGCGCCTTGAACAGTTGTAATGTATATTTACTGAATGACTGAACTGTGTTATGTGGTACTGAAGTTGCAAAGTAGACTAGCCTTTAGATTAGGAGATATGAGAAAGGAAATGGGAGTGGGTATTGATGAGCCCATTTAGCATGGCAAGAACTCTATGGTTGTGTTTTCTTTATTTAACAGAGACTTGCTACCCAGGTGTGCTAAGCAGCCACATTATGATGACAGATAACATTTCTAATTCCTGCTGTCATGGAATTTGTACTCTATAAAAGTTAAAGAAATGTATATGATAATTCATATGCAATATATATAGTAATATATATTTATATTTTAAGAGTTATACAGTTATATGTATTTGCATTCTGAAAGTTATATGTTTATATATTAAGTACATTTAACTTCTAGAATATAATCAGATATATAAATATAGATATACAACTATAATATGTGTATATATATTTGCAAGGTAATATTAAATAGCAATTATGTTATGAAGAAAATAAAACAACTCAAAGAAAATAAAGCTGGGTTATGGGGGGATACTGTTTTATATTCTTTGGCTAGAGAAGACCTTTCTAGAAGTTGACATTTGAACTGAAGCCTGAATGACAAGGAGTCAGCCATGTGCCTATCTTGGGAACAAGGGAGAGAAATAGGGTTAGTATAGAGGAAGTGTGGGGAGTGAGAGGAGTGGCAGAAGATACAAGCCTTAGTTGGACAGATGATATCATGCAGGGTCTTTTTTGGCCATAGTGAGAGTTTAGATTTTTAATTTAAGTCAGTGGGTAGACTTTAGAAAGTTTACCAGAGGAGTGATATGTTTTGATTCACTTTTTAAATGGAAATTTGTGTTGGAACTGATAGGGTGTGGCCCCCCCCCTCCTGTTTAAGATTGCAGATTTCAAGGACAGGTAATGTTAAAATGGGGGAATGACCTTAGCTGGAATTTTCCTTCAGGGGGATGCAGGGGGAAGAAAGAAGTGAAATAGTCAGGGTAAAACAAATTTCCTGGAAGGCGGGAAATTAGGGTATATAAAGGATGTGTAAACAAAGAGGAGGATTTGATTTAGGATTTAATTGGATTGGGATTTCAATATAAAGAGGAGATGAAAATCGGCCATCTTGTAAAGATGTGAGCCATGTGAGCTTGGCCATGTGGCCACTGAGGACCTGCAACCCTCGGCTGGCTTAGACTGGCAGCATGTGTGTTAAATGCAGTTAAGGAGTTTGCAGATTTAAACTCCGTGTTAAAGTTTGTTTTGCTGAGTTTAGTTTGTGTCTGAAAGAGGCCGTGCAAAAGTTAGGCCTGAGAAAAAAAGTAAACTTTGCTGGTTTGGCACTGTGGAGTTCCTGCTACCTAAAGGTGACAAGGAGAAGACAGCATGGAAGACAAGGAGGAGCAGTCAAAGGAACATGTCTTCAAGCGTCTGGAGATGGACTCTGTCTGGACATTAGTGAGATGATCAGGACTGAGAGACTAAGGATTTTGAGGCAATCTGAAAAAAGACTTTAGACAATACTAAAAAAGGTTTTAGACAATGTTAAAGTATTCTGAGTCTTACATGTTTCTTTTGTAATTATTAGGATAATTAAAAATCACTTTGTTAAAATAAATTAGTCTGCACTGCACTGATAGTCTTACATTAAGTTAGTATTTTGTTTAAAAAGGCTGGGGATGGTGGTAAAAACCCACGAGTAAAAAGTTTAAACTGTGTTTAAAAATTTTTTTTCTGCAGTTTTTAAAGCTGAAAGCATAGAGCAGTTGGCTGGCTTTTGCATATTAATGGTAAAGGTGATCAGTAAAAATGCTAATAAAGAGTGTGTAACCTGCTTTAAAAAAAAAAGCAGGCAAATAGCTGTATCCAGTTAAGGTTAAAGGTGGATGCAAAGAAACTGCTTGGGAGAAAAAAGCAAGCAGATAGGGGTAAACAGTTAAGTAAAGTCAAAAAGTCTCTTTTTACCCACTTTCAGAACATGTTCACAATCTCTTTTGCTTTCAGTGATCACATAGCACAAAAGTATGTAGCCAGCCTATACAGACAAAATAATACAGGACTTGCATTAGTAAATGGTAACTTCCTTTGTTAAACAAACCAGAGCGCATATACCCTGAGTTGGGTTTAGCCTTTTCTGAGCCTCACCAAATTTAGGCAGGAATTGTATACCTCATGTTGCCAGGCCTTTAATGTTCCCCAGAGTTGGGATTTCAAGTTGTTTTATTAAACTCTTTAATTGTAAATGTTAGCAATTCACCCACATAGTTTATGAAAACACTGTGGGCCAAACAGAACAACCTAGCAGGTAAGATAGGATCTCATGAATGATACTTTGCATTTTGAATTTGGGTTATATTAAGGGAGATGCAAAAGACAGATGGGATTGAGATTTCGAAAGTGGTAATGATAACTTGGTGGTATGGGTGTGGAAGATACAGGAAAAAGGGAGGAAGAAGAAATCCTCATCCTTGGTCCTGGATTCTGGCATGAACCACTGAATGAAGAGAGGTCCATTTAATGAGATAGAGAAATCTAGAGAAAGGTGTATTATGGGTTCAGGGAGACCTAATATTTGGTATTGATATCCTAGATCTGAGATACTTCTGAGTAATGCAAATGAAGATATCCAAAGAGAGTGGTATATAAAGGACTGATCATGTAAAACAGGATGTGAATACAAGTTGGGAGTTAATGATATGTGGCTGAATTGAAGCATTGAGGATGGATAAACTCAACTAGGGTGAGGGGTTGGGAGAGAAAAGAAGAGGCCATATGTCAGTCTTAGAGTCATAACTCTGCTCTTGATAACCATCTATGCTTACTTCATTCTAAATACTGTTGATGTTGACTTCCAGTTAAACACAGCTAAATGTATGTTTCCTACTTGAAAAAATAAATACCAATTTTTTTTTCAGTAGGTGTGACAATGATTGTAGGAATCTCAAGAATTCTACTCCTAAGGAGAAATCACTCATTCAACTTGAAGAAATGACTAGTTTTATAATAAAAATTGGCAGAAAAAGAGGAAGAATAGAGACCTTTGAGTAATTCTGAACTATTTTATGTAGGCTTATTCTGAGTAGAATTTTTAGGGTAAAGGTCAATACCAAATTGAGAATTTTTAGAGTGGGCCTCTTGTCTATGTACCAGTTACAAATTTCCCTTCTGTTTGGCTGCTTACTGCTCTCCTGTGCTTTTGCCCACCTCCTTCACATATTTGAACATCTACTACAAGTGCTTAGGTCTAGATAACGTAATAATAAAACAAAAAACAGACCTGTAAAGTTTATTACCTATTTTCAATAATAATTTATAGTCAATTATTATGTTATTCTGACATCCACTTCATGATTTTCATGCTTTTTATATGGAGGTAGGGAGTGTGGGAGGCTACAAGTAAAAATCAGAATAAATATGTGTAATGTGCATTTCACTTGAAGAGTCTTTGACTGGAGACTCTCAGCAACATTGTCATTAACTTTCTACTTCCCATTTTACCCTTGTCCAACATCAAAGTAGCTATTGTGTTTTCTTGACTTGCCTTCCCTCTATCAAGCTGTGAATGTATGTGAAAGAGAAAGACCCTGCTCAGTACCACCTGAGAGTGATGCTGTGTGTAGAATATTACCATTCTAGCTTTTGGCACCATGGAACTCAGCAGGAGCAACATCACAGCTTTGCTTTATTTGGAATTAAATTCAGAGTAGCGGTTTTATTTTATTTTTTTTTAATTTGTACTTGAACCTTTAGGTATCTAACACTGGCTTCCAGTGACGCTCGTTGAAGCTGTCCTGCTAGTTGACGCAAGTCTTTGGTGTCCAGAGAAAGCAGTGTTTTCTTGAGATATACTTTTTTTTTTTTTAAATGTAATCTTTCTAAAGCTAGCCCTTTGGGTTGACCTTCAGGTAAAAGACATACTGCTTTTGTTTAGTGCTAAAATAAAAGAACAAAAAAGTAAATCCTAACAGAGCCAGACTTCTCTTTTTGTTAGAATTTTGTATCTGCTTTTATACCATATGAGTACCTGGAGGCATCTTAAGATAGATATAATTTTATAAATCTTAAATAAAAAGATAAATGCTTTATAGGTTTGGGATTTGCAACTGTGTAATATGCTATAAGTCAACTTTTATAATATAGTAAGGTTTATTGTAATACAAACCAACTTACCAAAAATATGGCTCATGGACTACCAACATAATTCATAAAATGGGCCTCATTGTGGAGCATTTAATGCTAATTTATCATACCTCCGCTATTTATATTATTTATTAACACTTGTTAATTGACCAAATTTTGAACAATGAACAAAATCACAAGATGTAAAATGACCATATTTTTGGAGGTGTCTGTTTTACACCAGGAACGAGGTATAAGAACAATCCTGCTCTTTTGTGTGCCTCTAGTTTTGATGTCTGTACCCCTCCTGGACTATCAATTCCTAAACTATTTCAGTTCATCTTTAAATTTGGAGTACATACAGCAGTGTGCATGACCACATATCTTATTCATTATAGGCATTAATGAAGAATCTTAACTTTTTAAAAAGAAAGCACTAACAACCAGTGTTCCTGCCCTTCACTCTGTAAGAGATCTTTAAGACAGGCAATCTGACCACTAAGAGGTTTCTAGAAATATTTCCCTGAGCTTCTCAGCTCTAATAGTGTACAAGACTTTTCTTTATGAATCTAATACCATATAAAACCTAATACAGAATCATGTTTTAATCTATCTTATTTTTAATACGTATAGCAAAATCTCATTTACCTCTTAAAATTGGTCTAATTTGCATTTTATTTGTAGTGAATTTTTATGTCCATGTAGAATTGTTTCAACTAATTTATGCTCCCATCATTTGGCATATATCCCGAAAAATTGATAAATAAATAAAATAAATCTCTTTAAAAGTCAGTAGACATTTCAAAGTCAATTGGAAGTGATTGTTTTTGATCATCTGTGCTTCTGCCTTTAGTTAATATAAATAATCAAAACTTGGCTGTGGCACAGAATGATTCGGTTCTTGAACATAGCAGTAGTTATCTGGTTATAAATACTTTCAAGACTGACCATCTGTCCTAAAGGAAATCGGGACCAGAGTCTTGGAGTTTTTACTTTCTGTCCATCACAGAAATTAGTGTTAGCTTTGAATTCATCTGTTTGGAAGAACAAATGCATCTAATTAAGAATAATGTTGATAATATTTGGTTGAACTAAGATACAAGTATTGAATATTGCATTAGTTATTAGCATTAATTGTTGGTATTAGTTAAATGTGGTACAAGTAACTAAAAATTTGGTAGACAAAGGGCTGTATACCTAGTAAATATGTATTTAAAAAATAATATAGATAATAATTTTATATGTTGAGATTACCCCTGCTTATATGTAAAAAATGCTAAAAGAATGCTATGTAGATAGCACCTGTCATATCTTAAGTGCACTTGGATTTCAGAGTTAAAAATCACAATGAATAGTTTCAATATTTCTCCCACTCCTCCCACTCCCACTTGCTTTTAATGTTAGTGTTGACAATGCATGTACGCCTCAGAAATATCTTAATTTCCCCAAAGTAATTTGTAATGTTCTTATCGCTTAGAATTAATACTACACTCAACTACTACTTTTTTTAATATCAAGAAACTAATGGGAAAAAATACAAAAATACAAGAAACTAATGAGTTCCTAGTCATTTAATGTATAGAAATAGATTCATACTTGGTTTTTTTTTTTTTTTTTTTTTTTTTTTTTGAGACTAAGTCTCGCTGTTTTTGCCTGTGGAACCGCAGGCTCTCATTGCTCAGGGTATCACGGACTCAAGCAATCCCCCCAGCCTCAGCTTCCCAGGTAGCTGGGATTACAGGCATGCGCCACCACGCCCAGCTATTTTTTTGGAACTAGGTCTTGCTACAGGCCCCAAACGGGACTCGAACCGCAATCCCTAGCCCCGGCCACTTCATAGACTGAAGCTTACAGGCACGAGCCACCGTGCCTGGCCCATACTTGGTTACTTTTTTCTACTACATTGATACCTCAGTAATTTGAATTTTTAGAGAGTAGTTATGGATTCCAATATGCAGTTCTGATGTTTTGTCAACTTCTGTTCAGTAAGGATACAACTTAGACTATTGCAATCATCAAAGGGACCCAGTGACTGATAAAAATAGGTTTTTGTTTTGCTCGCTTAATAGTGTAGGGCTGATATGTAGACTCTACCTCATGATCTCATGGCACTCAGGCTGGCAGTGTAGCTCTGCCAGCTACACTCTGACATCCGTGATTTTCTGCGTAGCTCAATGAGAAAAGAACATGCATGTCCAAAGACTTGGAAGTGTTATTTGCATCACCTGTACTAACATTCTATGGACAAGAACTTGACTACTGGCCAAACCTACTGGCAAAGAAATCTGGGAATTGTAGTCACTATTGGGTATCTATGTGGAAGAGTCTGTCATCCATCTTATGGCTAATGTTTCTTAGTCCAAAATACAAAACTTAATGTCATATTATCAGTACATGGTAGCTAAGATGAAGTACCTCACCTGAATCTCCCTCACCTCCATCCTTCAAAAAGAAATATAAATGAAAAAAAAAAAGTATCCTTGACCAATATTAAAATTAGTTAAGACTAATATATTAGCTTGATCTGTAAATCAGCAAAAATTTTGATAGGATCACTCTTTGCAAGAACCTCTAATAATCTGTGTGTGTGTACTTATTTTTAAAAAAATGGCAGTCAGAAGGCCTGCTGGTCACTTGTGGAAGAATAATAAAAGGAATATCTGAGGTAAATTCCATGAGAGAATATACAGGTTCATAGGGGAGTGATTGTTATTTAGGCCCACTAAGTCTACTGTAGTCCTATGCTTTGTTCATTTGACTCTTCTCTTTTCTGGATTACAAACCCAGTAAGTACCTTTCTAACTGTTTTACATTTCTATATACAGAGAGTATGTACCAGTTATTCCCTCTGTAAATATTTCTGATTCCCATAAGAGTAATTTCTCATGATTAGAAAACATTGGAAATCACAGTGATAAATTTCTTCTTCCTGCTCTTAGCAATTAGTTTCTTATAGTGATTTTGACTTCACTTGAAGTGGTTTAACTGCTGGCATGGAATGTGCTGATCATGCCAACATAAATTCTTTTACCATGTGACAAAATTTTTTATATACATTCATAAGTCATCTTGGTGATGCCTTTAATTTTCAATGGACTTTACAAAGTGTGAATCTGTCTCTAAAGGATAGATCTCCTGGACATGGACAAGATGACCAGATTTAGCTGGCTTTGCCTTGTTGTATACTGCTACCCCTCCAGACAGAAGGAGGAGGGGAGGGAGGAAATCAATTATGTTCATCTCTGTTCATGCATGTTTTTATCATGCATGAAAACTTGGAGGCCAAAGACTGCTTCTTTGTAGTTTTACTTCATAAAGTTTATCAAACAAGAGTGACTTTAAGAAGTAATGGATTGGTTTTTATTTATTTTGCCTATATACTGGCAAAAAGAGTATTAGCTGTCAAAACTGGGATTAGTTTCAGGATGGTTAGAACTAAATAACCCAGTCATTTTTTAGTCATTGTGTACATTTTTCAAAAGGCTCATAGCATTGGATTTACTGGCGTGCACTTCTGCAAAAATTTTGTTCTACAAGAAACAGCTTAGATAATTTTGTGGTCAAGGTAGCTCATCCATATATTTAAAACATTGATTTAAGTCTTTTCTAATAACAGTCCATTTCTCTACTTCCATGCAAGACTACTCAATTTGTGCTAGGTGTTTTTTTGTTCTTAGGAGGAGAAGAAAGTTTTCCAACCTATCTTTACATTTCATAATATATAACCATTAAAAAGCTTTTCCCTAATCTCCCTTATTTATGATAATGTTGTATCACCAGGAAATGGAAACTCAGCCAGTAATCAGCTTTCTTTTCGTAAACCTGTGCATAGAAGTAGTTTGAAGTTACCTCCCAGATTTTAAAATTTTAACTAGATATTCTTATTTCTGTTCTCTTCTTATACTTTTTATCTAATAAATCTTTGTAAACTAATATTAATTGATAGTTATTAATAACTAACCTTTACAACCCTTTAAACTAGTCTAGTTATTTCTGAATAATTCTGAATAATTGAAGGGATGTCTCAAAGCAGCTTGTTGACAGACAGCATAGCCCAAAATACTCAAGGATTCGTATTAGAACAGAACTTTGGAACCACACTGCCCGTGTGATTCACACTGCATGTGAATCATAGGTCAGTGCTCACAAGCTGTATACCTAGATAGGTGCTTACCTTTTCTGTGCTTTAGTTTCCAGTCTCTTCTATACGAGCAATAATAATGTCTGCCTTGTAGCATTATTGTGGAGTTTGACCTAGTATTTAGAACAGTGCCTGGAAAACAGTGTGATATATTAACAATAGTAGTAGAAAACACTCTAGATCCAAATGCTTTGGAAGGTTGTATATTGGATTATGTTGGGACTTGATGGACAAATAAAATTTGGATAATCTTTGAAGAGAGGGGAGGCTTATCTGGGCAAGGCAGGAGCACTACAAGGTGTGTAGGGTGTATAATGTGCATTGACCTGACTGGCTTGGTTGGTACAGAGTACTTGGACACATTGGAGGTGTTGAACTTTGATCTAAAAGGCGGACTTAGGCCCAGCTCTCAGTTCACTAGTTTTTTCAGGAGTTTGAATTTAATCTTTATAGGTGGTAGGCCAAGCATCGTTTTAGTTTTGATATGAAGTAGTTTGCTGGATTATGGAGACATGTGTTGTTGCTGTCGTGGCACAGGCATGGGTGCAGAAAAATGGAAAGAAAGAAATATCGGTGGGAGGCATGGGGAACCTGCTTTTATTTTTTGAGCATTCTCCTGCTTTGTGTACATTATTCCCTATTTGATATCTGTAACCACAGAGGGAAATTCAGAATAAGGACAGTCTATGAATACACTTAGGTTGAATGGCCAGTGGGAATGAAGGGCTGAAACTCAAGAGAGAAGTTAGGGCTAGAGTTGAAAATATGGCAGTCATCTCCTTAGAGCGAATCTTTGAGCCATGAGAAGAACTGGGCCTCACACCAAGAAACACCTTTTTATAGGAATGTGACTAAGTAGCCAAGGAACTGGGAGGAACCCAAGATGGTGTTAAGGACTTATGTTAAAGAAATGAAAAGACTTGGTAAACAGAGTGCATAATCAGCAATGTCAAAGGCTGCAGAACAAAACAGAATGTAGCCTAAAAAAGTTATTGAATCTGACAATAAGGAGACCATTACTAATCTTAGTAAGTCAAGAACAAGAAACCAGATTTGTTGTTTTGAGAAGGATGGATGTGAAAGGAAGAGAAAATAGAGGCTAACTCTAGTAGAGACAAATCAAGATTTTTTTTTTTTTATTAAAGTTAAACTTTAAGGCAGTTAGAGATGCCAGGGATTAGGGAGAAATGAAAGATTTGGGGGAAGAAGTTGGAATGAACTGGCAGAGAACTAGAGCAGATGGGAAGGGCAAGGTGGACCCTGTTGGCTTATCTTCAGAAGGGAGGCCTACAAGCTCAGACAGTTGCCTGGCATCTTGTGACCAGACCTTGCTGGACTCCTAATAGGAATTTAGAAACCATGCAGAATAAAGGTGCCACTGAGAGGAAGAAGGCAGCCTAGGAGTAAAAGCACATACTTAGAAGTAGGAGATGAAATGAATGAGTTAATAATGTCTGCTGAGTTAGATTCTGTTATAAAAATTAATCTTCGTATGAGGTGTCTGAATGATTGCATCTGCTGTGTTGAGCGCTATTCTGGGTGCTTTGCATGTATTATCTGATTTATTTCTTAAACAAATTGAAAGGTAACTAACTTTCCCCTAGATTTAGTAGATGGAGAAATTAAAGCCAAAAGATTAATTTGCCCTAAACCATACATTTAGTAAGGATACAGTGAGGAGTTTGAGTGAAGATAATCTGATTTCATAGGCTATCTTAACCATTCAGCTAATTTCTTTGTGGTGTAAGCATCCTGTCCATGAGACCAGTTGTAGTACAAGTATCAGACCCTTGGCAGGGTCTCTATTGGTTATAACAATTACACAGACACACCAGGCAAGTGGAGCAGGACTGGGGGAGGGAGGAGGGAGTGACATTTTCGTTGCCTATAGTTCTTATTATTTACTTAAGTTGGTATATTATTCAAGACTCCTTGGTTTATAAGGGGTAGGATCCCACCTTGAACTGACTTATGTGAAAACAGAATTTTGGAAATTAGATAACTTTTGAAATGACAGGGTCACAGGTGGCCTAAAGGGTAGCTAGAACAAGGGACAACTCACATACCTGAAAACACTCCTGCTCCCTATTCCTGTTCTTTTGTGCATTGCTGTTCTCTGGAATAGTTTCCCCTCATCCCTTGGGAGACAGAACCACCGATGACTATTGAGCTATAGCTCATAGCATTGCCATCAGAGCATAGCTTACTGCAGTGCCTGCAGCTTGCTTTTCCCAAAAATAAATTGTATGATGAAAATTTTCAAACTGAAAGTTCACTACACAGGTATGCTACTACACTTGCATCATCACTTATCTATCCAGCACTCAGTTTTGCTAGCAATCAAGGCATCTTTAAAAAATACATTTCAAAGTAAATTGGAAATATCAATATTCTCCCCACGGAACCCTTCAGCTTGCATATCATTAAATTGGAGTTCAATATTTGTTTACAATTTCCCTGTGATATAAAATTTACCTATGAAGAAATGCACACATCTTGACTTTATGTTCTGTGACTTTTAACAAATCCATTCACCTGTGTAACTGGAACCCTGACGTGACTCACTTTTTATGATCCTAGGATTTTAAAAAAATGCCAGGAAGTTGCTCTGACTAGCCTACTTTGACTCTGGTGCCTGTCCCCGAGTTTATATAGTAAGATTGAAGAAAGCGTTTCCCATATACAAGAGGGTGTTGGAATAGGGAACTACAGATATCTGCAAGAGAAAGCTTCCTGGAAGTTGAATTACACTAATTGAATTTAGACAGCATGTCTTTATGCTGTATAAAAAGCATGTATATTGGTTTTATTTCCTTTAGAAAGCCACCTTCTAATGTCTCAGGATGATTATTTTATGTACCTGCGCTTCATCATTTTTTCAGTAATTGTTATATAATATATTATATATGCCTTAAAAAATAGATTGTAAACTCTTGAGGGCAAAGGTCACTTCTTTTCAAATCTAACTTTATCCTTTATATAATGGCATGTGATGTTAAGTACTCAGATTCTCTGACCAGTGTGATCCTGTATTTATCAGTAAAGGTGGTTTTAGCTGCAAATACTAGGAAACCCTGACTTAAAATGGGCTTACAAAATGACAAAGTATACCTCATCAATACCTCTAAATGTACAGGATTGGTCAGATTCAGAGCTGGCTAATTTGTGGTTTTAATAAGTACTAAGTACTTAAGATTTTTCATCTTTTGCCTATCGTCATTGCCATGTCAGCTTTGTACTCAGACTCTGTCCTTCTTGCTTTATAGCATGGTTGTTACAGATCCAGGCATCACATCCAGATGCAATAATATCTCTTCCTTCCTGTCCCTCAGAAGTTCAAAGAAACCTTTTCCAGAACCCCCAAGCAGACATCTCTGTCACTAGCTAGAACTAGTTGAACTTTTAACCCTGAATCAGTCACTGGTGAAGATAATGGAGTCATAGTGATTGTGATCAAGATGTATTCCTGAATAGGACTTCCCTCCCCTTTTTAGTTGGGAAAGGAGTGGGTACTGATACAATCAGGACTGTGCTAATGAGAAAGAAGGTATGTTATATAGGCAGTTGATAGTGCCAAGCAGCCAGCATTATCCCTCAGTGGAAATGCTTTGTCTTCTGAAGCTACTGGTGGTGGGGCACATTGAAAGAATGACACTTGATGATGCATTGATTGGCCTTTTACATGTTCCAGTTATATAGGTGAATGGATTTGTTGAAAGCCACAGAACATTCAGTATTTTTTCTATTTCTTCCTTGGGTATAGCAGTGTTTAACTCTGATTGTATTTCCAAATATGCATTTTAATTGCTTCCTCTTAATTTCATCTGGAATTAATTCCTATTAAGTGTAAAGTCTAAGCCTAAATTCTCTAGAAATCAGAGCCTGAGATGAGGATGAAAATGTTGGTGCTTTCTTTGAGAGGTATAGGCCCGGTGTATAAGGATAAGGGCAGAAAGGAGAGAAACAAGGAAAGATACAAAGAAATTAATTTGATGTATTGTAGAACCAGCTTCTGTTTTACAACAAGCTGTGAAGAGACATAGCAGGTCACTTGGCAGGCAAGTTCACTTGGCAATGGGATTTCTCTGAAAGGGTTGCAAGGAGAAACTACACCTGGAGTAGTCCTTGAAAATAGAAAGGGGGAATTTATCTGCCTGGGTTTCTCCTGTCTCCTGTTCCTAGTGGTGGAGGTTTATCCCATGGGAGCTGATTCCTCTACACTTCAGCCACATCATCCAAGCCCTCTGTAGCCATTCAAGGTAATAGATCTCATGTCCTGCTGTGTGATGTTTCACCCTCCAGAGGGAGTGGGCAGAGAGGGGGTTTCAGGTATCTGAGAAGGGATGGGAGGGAGGGAACTGGTTGTAGGTATCTGAGCAAGTACACAGGTTGTATCCCAGTACACCTAAGATTGAAGTTGAATGTTCTTTCCCTAACCTTTCTTTGTTACTTAATTACTTGGAAACATTCTTTTCAGAAATAAACCAGATACTGCTTTTACTGTTCAAGGCTATAAAGCTAAAGACAATTAGCATATGAATTGTTTTACTTTTATCTGGTGTGGGAATCTCTTTAAGGAGTATTGGTAGTGTTCCAGAGCTCAAAAATCAGATTGGTTGTTGTAGATTTGGATCAATATTAACTTCTTATAGTCATCCTGAAATATAACTGAGGTTGGGGTTGGGGGTGATGGGGGCTCTGGGCACCCTTTGATTGTCCACTCTTTCCAAGCTGATCAAGACTCAGGGCTCTTTGGAGCTCTAGACACTTGGAAAACCTCTAAATATTGGCTTTCAAAGTTCTTACAAGGCCAGCCTCTTTTCAGAGAGAGCCGTTTTTGCTTTTCATTCAGAGAACAGAGGGAAAATTGTGTTGAATTGGTCACCAAAGAGGCACAATCTGATGGAAGGAAGGCTAGAATGTGCTGTGTTATTTTGATCTTTGAATTCCACGTATGTTTCTTCCATTTTCTTGGGTTAAGATCTCTTTGTTTTAGCTGGGCGTGGTGGCGTGTGCCTGTAAGCAACAGCCTATGGAGCACAGCTGGGACTGGGGATCATAGTTCGAGTTTCGCCTGGGGCAACATAGCGAGACCTAGTTCTAAAAAATAGCTGGGTGTGGTGGTGTGTGCTTATCCCAGCTACCTGGGAAGCTGAGGCTGGGGATTGCTTGAGTCTGTGGCACCCCGGGTAACATGAGCCTGCGGATCCACAGGCAAAAGCAGTGAGACTTGGTCTCTCAAAGAAAAAAATACTTTACTCAAGTCACTATGATTGCTTAATAGGTGTCACAAAGTATATGGCTATTTTTGTATGGGAGATTAAAGGAAGACCTTGTCAGAGGTGAATGTTCATTGTGTGTATCTAATGAGTCTGAGGAGATATCCTGCTTCTGTGTGGGCATAGGAACTGAGACAGAGCTTTTGGACATTCCCAGCATGTCTCTGAGTACTCCTGATCTGTTCTGAATTGCCTGCTGTGGGTGGCACTAGCATGACACTGTGGGGGTCACGTAACCCTTTGAACTGTGTGAAAATATAGGATTTCTTTGTGAGTGTCTGGTTTGTGCTATCTAGATTTTTGACCTAGACCTAGACCTAGACCTAGTTGTTTCACTAGACTCCTTGGAGAAGAGTCTTTTTAGTTCTCCCCATTTCTTGACTGAGCTTTTGCTTTGTTTTTGTTAAGTTGTGTGAGTTCTTTGTGGATCTTTGTTATCAGACCCTTATCACTTGTATGGAGAGCAAAAATTTTTTCCCATTCAGTTGTGTTTCTTTTTGTTTTGGTTATTGTCTCTTGCTGTACAGAAGCTTTTTAATTTGATGTAGTCCCAACTGTTTATGTTTTCCTTCATTTTTTAAGCACTGTAGATTTCCTGAAAGAGATTTCTGAAACTTAAGTCTTGTAGTGTTTTGCCTGTATTTTCTATGTATTTTATGGTTTTAGGTCTTACATCCAAGTCTTTCATCCATTTTGAGTTTGTTTTTATACATGATGTGAGGGGGTTGTCTAGATTAATTCTTTTGCATGTAGCAGTCCAGTTTTTGCAGCACCATTTGTTGAAAGATTGTCCTTGTTCCATTGGTATGATTTTTGCCATTTCACTAGACTCAAGCACTGGCATAACCTAGGAATATAAAGTCATGTTACGTCGATTGGTGTTAAATATACCCTTTTACATCTATCTGTTTGCTTGACCCTCTTCTTGCTATTTTTTAAAATTCAAGGAATGACTTATTTTGCTTAGGATAACCTTGGGGATGGGGGGAGTTCCACTTCTCATTTCTTAGTCTCATGATGATCATCACTTTTTCCTTCCATTCACCTTGGGCACTCATTACCTGCTGTGAGGTATAAGGTTACTTGTAGGGCTGATTAAAGGTGAGGTTTTTTTTTTCCCCTTCTTGAGTCTCTACTTATGAGTTAGAATCATAAAAATTCAAGAATTGTGCCAAATGTTCTTTTGTTGATGACTGTGATTTAATCTGTTATGTAACTGTAATGTATAATTTACACATCCTGAAGATCATCAGTCTCTGTACAGAGTGACTATATTTAACCCTCACTTCTTTGGAAAAAGAGAACGTTACCAATTATCTTTGAAACTGTATTTGTGAGACAATGCACATTGATCCACCCTCTGTCTCCATTTTCAATTTTTGGTGCATTAAGTAGTACTTTATGATTTATTCTATGCTTTTCGTGTATAAAGGCTCAAAGGAGAAAGAACATGGTAACTGGTGATTTTATCTTGAGACTTCCATTGCTTATATATTGTCTAAACCAAGAACTTATGGACATAATATCCCTGTCGTCTCTATTAATATGCAGGTCCAGAGAAACAGAATGGTGAATTTCTTTCCACTATTATCTTTTAGTTGCAGAAGGAGAATGAGAGAAAATACTGAAATATTTTAAAACTCAGCAGTGAGAAAATACCTCTTCCATTTTGATGCCACTAGTACCTGTGTCATTTGAAGAGTTTTGGAGAAAGAAAATGGTTAATGTTGGTTTTCTTCTGTCTTAACCTTTATAAGTTAAGTCCAGCTTTAAGCTCAAATTCTGTAATGGTGAGTTTTAAACAGATTTGTTTATTTTCCAACCAACACTTTGCCTCATTGCCCTGCCGCAGGCTCTGTTTATATGAAGTTGTCATGATGTAAGTTCACATAGGGCTGTGTTCCCTTAAGAAAGAAAGCCTTGAATAAGAAAATGATATTCTCATTAAATCAGCTCTTTAAGAGTAGGTGGGAGGAATTGCTATCGATCTAATGGATTTAATAGTTCATATACAAAGTCTGTGGAATAGAAGTAATATTCTGCAGCTGAGTAACTGTAGATTAATCTATCTTCAGACAGAATTCTGGAAGCATCTGTAAAACTGGAAAATTACTTTTTCTTTCCTTTTTTCAGGCACAACTGTACTAAATGTATTTCCCAAATACTTCAGAATTAAATTATATTCATATAAGCTGGTCTACGAAAATTATATGAAAAATTGAAATAAAATCATAAAATACAAATGTGAAGTTCTTATTGGCTACATTTACTCCAGTGTCACTGTGTTTGGAAGGGCTGCAATGTTGAAGGGTAACCAGAGGTCACTTGTAGAAATTCTTTCTCTGTTAGGTGATTCTCTAATAGCTAGAGGTAGTCTATTTTAGTTGAGTTGAATGAAGTAGTCCTTTTAAGGTGGGTGGTGTAGTCAGACATTTAGCTTCTCTTCAAGCTCTCCCTTTGACCCTTTTAAAACCTTTTTCTTTTATTCCACTCACTGAAAAGCTTATCACTGAACCCTCTCCTTTGTCAGAAAAGGCCAACTGTTCCCATTCCCCTTCCTACTCTGACCTTTAACAAGTGGTTGAGTCTGTGAAGATACAGGACATGTGCATATTTTGGTAGGTGTAAGTGTGTTAGATGTGACAGTCTATGTATGGAAATTAGTTGAACCCTGTTTATAGTTCATTCTCATATAAATTGCATATTCTATTCATGTTTAAATTGTTTGAAGGTTCTCAAAGAAATAAAAAGTAAGATGATATGAAAAGCTACAACTCTGTTTATCAGAAATGAAAAAATGTTGAAGAAATTTTGACTCCAATAAATATATAACCAAAAGAACAGATCTGTATTAAAATGGAGTAACAGCAGAGCTATGAGTTTCCTTAGAGCATTGCAGTTTACAAAGTGCCCTTCATCTGGGTTTATATGCTAGCAGGGGTTGTACTCCCATGGTGTCTTTAGCTTTAAGATCTCTGGATCTAAATCTTCACACCAGCAATTTTAATTGGCAGTGTTGCTGCATTGTATTATTAGCCTGGTTGAATAGTCAGATAGGTTGCTATTGGTGGCAGCTGTTCTTCGTGTTTTAATCCTTTCCCACTTCTGCTTCTCTCATCACTGTCACTTTCCAGTTTGAAAACTAGAGCATATGTAGCCATCTTTATTTACTTTTGTTCTTTGCTAGCATTTGCCTTCTACTGAATGAGGTTGTCCTTTCTGAGACAGCTGGCAGTTTGTTTTTACAGTCAAGACTCATATACTGTATTTCAGAGCCTGGGATATGTTAGTAAGGCCTCAAAAATAAAAATATTATTTGAATAAGTACTACACTGGTGCTGGCAAGCTACAGACAGCCTCCTCTCCCCCCAAAACAAAGCCATCCCTGAATTAACAACATTGGTGCTTCTGCTTGTCTGCCTAACCTCTCCTGATAGTTTTCCAATCAATGCTAGACTGTGAGATGGTTATAAATAAATATGTATGTGTGTATGTCTTAACATTACTCTTTTTCTCCAAAGCAGAGTCACTCCTTAGGTTCATTTTTATGAGCGGTACTCCTAATTGGATTTTAATATTAGCCCAAGGAGCTTTTTTCCTCTTCCATTTACACTGGAGTTGTTAAAATCATAATGAAACTTTTAAACCAGGTTGGGAGTACTTCTTAAACATGTTTTTATTAAATCAACCTTATAGAAAATTTTGTAAACCAGGTAAATTCCAGGTACCCTGGACTACAACAGGGCCCAAAGTTATAGATGTGACTAAGATTAGGGCACTGTACATTCTTCAGTGTTCATACCTTGAGTATGATCCAGTCCAGTGAGGAACTACTGCACTTATGATATGGTTCCTCATCATCTCTCTGCTAATTTTAGACTATACATACCTTAAAATCTGTTACTTTTACATTATCTACAGCAGCATTAAAGTTTAGCAGTAGGACACAACTACCAAATTCTATTGGTTATAGTATTAAATAATAAGGATTCATTTTTTAAAAATTTACTTCTTATAAATGATAAAAAAAAATTTCCAGAAATGTACTAAGCCTTGAAGACTACCTCTAAGAGGATTGTTATTAATATTACTTTCTTATGAAAGGTTGAGGAGAATAGTTTATCTTGCAGCAACACATCTTTTCTGTTATAAAAGATGGTAAAGATTTTGCAAAGCTTATTATGTAAATTTGTTAAAAAGAAATTATTTCATTAAGCAAACGCCCACCCTCTGCTTGGTACTGGAAAAACTTAGGTGAATGAGCCCACATCCCTGTTCTTACACAGTTCACAGTTTACTGGAAGAGTGAGTTTTACGTGGGTCATCTCAGTTGATGGTACCTAATTGATAGTTACCAGATGGTGTTTGGTGAGCATACATACCATGGGTAGCCCATGATTAAATGGGTGATGTGAACCATACTGTCTCTTTGTTCCTGTAAAAGGTACTGGTAGTTTTCCATTGTCTGGTGGATCAAACTCACAATCCCCACATTGAACTATGAAAGGGGCGCTACACTATTTCATTTACCTGTCCTTTGTGCACATCTGAGATCTTTTCCTAGCATTGTACCATATACCCTTCCTGTTGTCTGTTCAGGCATATCTTTATTCTTCCATGTGAAAAGTTTCCTGTTTTATGTGAAAAAAAAAAGTCAATGGTTTCCCTTCAAACTTTTGAATTGTGCATAATAAATATGTAATTACTTATCAGAATTCAAATGGGATTCAGCTACACCAAAGGTATTTACGCAGTACTCTGGAAAAAACACAAGGGAGGAAATGATTAATTATTTCTGGGGAATTCAGAGAATGTTTTTATAAAGAAGATAGTATTTATCTAGGTTTTCAAGGATGAGTAGTTTGCAGGTGGGAAGGTTATTTTGTGCAGAGGGAATAATATATATATAAAAAGTTAAAAGAATATAGGGTGTGCATGTTTATTTGGTGGTCCTGGTCCTGGGAGACAGCGCCACCAATAGGATTAATATGATAAGCTCTGAAATGGAAAAACCATTTGAAAAAATGAAAAGCCCAAGAGGTCCTTTCAGACTGTTGAATGTTAGCACATTACCAGCTGGTTTTAAACAGTTGGTTTTTTTTTTTTTTTTTTGATGAGACATGAGGCTAAGAGTAGCTGACTCTTTGATCAGGGGAGAAAAGTGTGAGTAATCTTTTAAGACCCATATTCATTCATCATTCATCAGACATTCATTCAGCAAATACATACCAAGGCTGCAGCACTCAGAGCACCAAGGGAGATATAAAGATGTTTTTGTCCTTTTTCTGCAATGCCTCTTCCCCCAATTCAGGGTTTTATTAGAGTTTTCTTTTGAGAAGTGTTAATTCTATGCCATTTTATTATGTTTTATGCATGCTTGCTACTAAAGCACTGTATAGTTACTGCTTTCTCTGAAAGGTTCAGACCATTTTAACCCACTCCACTGCTTTATTCAGTAGTTTCCATTCTGCATTTTGAGGAGAATACAAGTGCTTAAATGGCTGGCATTTCTCGTGTATTGTGCATTTCTAGCCAGTATTTATAAGGTCAAGAAGGCGGAGCATGAAGTATTATAGATGTGAAAGCTGATTTATACTGAACCTTTCAGGTCTAACATATCTTAGCTGCTATATTTTACTTATAGTGATGTAAAGAGAATATACTTTAGCCATAGTAAAGAAAAATGGACTAACAATGAAAGCGATATAGAAACTTTTTTCTTAAAGATTGCATTCCTGGTTTACAAATGTGTAGAAGAATATTGAAACCTTTTCTGAAGATTATGTTAAATTCATCTCATTCCTCCCTCTTCTTTCCCTTCTTCTTTGGTTCCCTTCTTTTCCCTTAACCTCCTCCACTCCTCCTCCTCCTATCCTGTTCCACTGACTGCCTTCTTTCCTTCTCCACTTACGGACTGAGTAACTTCCATGTGCTGGCAATCTGCTGGGTATTGGGCCACAACAGTAAACCTCATGCTCTTTGTCTTCAGGAAGGGCACAATGGTTATTTTCAATCTGGCCATTTTAAAGCTATCATGTAAGCCTTTGATGCTGGGATATCTGCCCCGAGATTCAGATTCCATGATTTTGAGGTAGGTAGATAGGGCTACTGAGAAGCTGATGGACAATTACAGTAATCTAAAGTGAAGCTCTGAGATAATCAGCAAGTCCTGGGAAGGACTATCTTACCTTGTCTTGGAGTGGTAAAATCAGAGTGGTAGAGGGGTGAGGAGGGTAGGTATGTAGAGTGGAAGGCAAAGTCTACCTTAGGCTTTGGGGAAAAAACATTATGGACTGAAGAAGAGAGAGCATGTTTATTGGTTGGCACATAGAAGAGGAAGTAAGGAGTAGTGAAGATGAGCCTGAAGAGGGAAACAGATTCAGATGATTTAGGACTCAGCAAGGTTGAGAAATTGGAGTTGAATCTTGAAGGTAATTGAGGCAATTGATGTTTTAAGTAGTGGAAAGATAAAAAGACTTATGTATTTTTATAATCACTCTGCTGCTCTGAGGAGAATAGAGAATGACTTTGAGATAGGTAAGAATAGAATTTGAAGACTTTTTCAGAAGAAAAAGCAAGAAATGCTAATGGTTTGAATCAAAGGAGTGGCAATGGAGATAAAAAGAAGTGGGCAATTTAGATGAAACTGGCCTTGGTCAAAAGTCAAGTCAGTTGGGGAAAGACTGGGGCAAGAAATATCAGTGTTGAAAAGACTAGGTTCTTGACTTCGAGTTGTGGAATGGAATGGTACCACTCACTCAATGGGAATGCAGGTGAGGGCAGATTTGACTGGGAAAGATGGTAGATTCAATATATACTTGCTTAGTTTGAGGTGCCAATTAGATAGCTAAATAGAGATGCTCTAAGCAATTGAGGCAAATCGTCTGAAGCATAGGGGTGGAATCTAGGTTGAAGATAAGATTTGGAAGACAGTTTCATACAGATAGAAACTAAAACATTATGATAGTGTGGTGTGTGGAGAGAGGAGGAGGTCTGGTTTAGAACCCTTAGGAAAATCAACATTTTTGAGGAGAAAAGGGAGAACTTTAAAAGAATATTGAGAAGAAGGTATGGTAAAGGAAAAGAAATATCAAGATGTGAATTGTCATATAAGGCAGGAGAACTCTTTTAGAAGGACAGAGTGATCAATAGGGTTAGAGGTCATAAAGAAGACAGTAATTTATTTGCTTTAGCTGTTCTGTCAGAAGGAAGAGCAGTCACATGGCTTTGAGAAAGGTGGCTTTAAAGTGTGAGACAAAATAATCATGGCTAATATCAAAACATCTGTTGTATACCTTAAAATGTATGCACTGTTATATGTAAATTATATCTCAACTAGAGAGCACAATGATGAATGACAGTTGTTTCAAGAAGTTTGAGATAACAGAGATAGGATGGACTGGTATAATGGGATACAGGAATTGAAGGAAAATTGTTGAGATAGGAGAAATTTGATCATTCTGTTGATTCCCTCCTGGAGTGTTCCTTCATTAAAGGCCCTCTGTGAGCCAGACTCTACTTTATGCTGAGACTATATCCTGATTCCCATAGATCATAATTCTAGGGGACTAGCTACTTAATAATTGAATAACAAACAAAAATAATTAGAAGTACATGCACGAACAAAACAGGATGCCATGACTGAGATTAACAGTGAGAACAAAATAGCCTAGTTAAGAGAGTCTGATCAGGAAAGGCCTCAGTGAGCAGGTGCTGTTTTCCACTGAGACCTGAAGGATGAAGAGGAGACAGGGTAAAAAGCACCTAATAAAAGAAACTTGTTGCAAGGAGAGCATTAAGTGCATAAGTCCTTGGATGAAAAGGAAATTGGTGTATTTCTGAAACCATGAAAAAAGTTTTTTGTGGTCATAGTAAATGAGCTAGGGTAGTTAGGTGATGTATGTATGAGAGTATCTTACTCAAGAATAGGGGACTCATTGGAAGATATTAAGCAAATGACTTCATCTGATTTAAGTTCTAAAATGTCACAGTGGCTATTTTGTGAAATATGGGTAGGACAAGATCAAAGCAAAGAGATGGGCTAGTGGTTACTTGGAGAAGGGTAGAAGTAGAGAGAGGGAAATATTTTATGAAATATATGGTGAAAACAGAAACAACATGATGGTGGTCTGAGGGGAATCAAAAGATGGGGAAGAGGGAGCACTGTGTGTCTGGCTAGTACTGCATAAAGGGTACCTTTACTGAGGGGACCAAAGACAGGGATCCTGATTTTCACTGGGTGGGAAAACATGCAGAGTTAAGATTCCTCACTTTATACATGCTGATTTTCAGATATTTAAGAGATTTTGAATTCATGTGTGACTGTTAGAGGAAGTTTGGTTTGTAGCTACATATTTAAATGTGTTGATACAGAAATGTTTTTCATGAAGCCATGGGATTGGACTTGATCACCAGAGAAAAGGATTCAGAACTGATACCTAAGGAAAATGAGCACTTAGAAATCAGAAAGAGAAGTACTTGCAAAAAAAAAAAAAGAGAGAGAGAAAGAAAGAAAGAAAGAAAGAAAGAAAGAAAGAAAGAAAGAAAGAAAGAAAGAAAGAAAGAAAGAAAGAAAAAAAGGAAGGAAGGAAGGAAGGAAGGAAGGAAGGAAGGAAGGAAGAAGAAGGGAGGGAGGGAGGAAGGGGGGGTGGGCAGGCAGGCAGCTAGCTGAAGTAGGAGGAGGAAACTTAAGATTGTAGTGTGATGGCAGCTAAAAGAAGGATACTTCAGTAAAGGAGTAAGAATCTCTGTTGAATGGTTCTAATAGGATCAGAAAGTAGATATGGATTTGGCATCATCTAGATTGATTACCATTGCAAAAGAATTTTCAGTTATGATGGGGACAGAAGATGAGTGAAAGCAAGTGAGGGAGTACAGCTATACCACTTGCACTAGATCTGTTCAAACCAATCTAGTTCATTCTTTAAAAGTCTGTATGATGGTCCATGGTATAGTTCTACCATAATTTATTCAACGTTTCACAATCAATGAGAATTTTCTTAGTTTTCATTTGTGCCACTGGAAATGTTGCTAGAATAACCATCTCCTACCCATGTGTGTGTGTGTGTTTGTGTGTTGCACTGATGAATTTATAAGAAAAGTTTCAGGGATGGGCTTACTGGGATGAAGGATATATGTGTGTGTGTGTGTGTGTGTGTGAGACCCTAAATGGTATTATTACTACTTTCCAAAAAGGCACTAAAAATTTACGTTTTTCACTAATGGTTTATGAGAGATTGATGACAGAGAGAAAAGGTGAGATGTTCTTGAATAGATAAGAGAAGGTGGGGTCTAGAGTACTTGTGAGAAGAAATCGAATTTTGACTGGAGAAAGAACACTCTTCATTGTAAGTGGGAAGATTTTAGATGTTCATAACTTTGTAGTTTGAGCTGCAGAAATGAGGAAGTTCTATAGTTGCAGTGAAATAAGATAGAAAATCATCAGAAAAAAGGAGGAATTTGGTGTGCTCAAAGTATAGAGTCAGTCCTAAAAAGTAAAAAACCATGGGTAGTGAGATGATTGGGCCATGGTGAATTTAAAACGAAACCTGGTTGGCTTTGTTAAATTTAAATTGAAGTCTGGTTGTATGGTTTATGCCACTGTATTTGGGTTGGTGCTTAGAAAAAAATGGATAATGGGGAATCATTGTGAACTATTGCTAGCCAGACAAATATGATGTAGCAAGAGATGCATACAAGAGAAAAAGGGCATATACAAGGGAGTGGTTATAAATAGACCATAAACTCTAAGCTGAACAAAAGCAGGGCAGAAAGTGTTTTTAAGATGGTTACAAAATCAGGGGATGAGAGAATTCAATGAGAGGGAAGACTTTTTAGCAATGGGGATACTAAGGTAAATGAATGGGAGGGATAGGGATGGGAAAGGAACATTTGAAATTAGGATTTCAGAATGGGTATGATTTCTGTTGACCAACTTAAGGTGTTGTTTGTGGGTTTGGATCACTGATTTCATCATTGTGGATCGTGGAAGCAGGTAGAGAGATGGAGCTTCAGATAAGAGGAACACCTATTTCTCTAGCCCTCTCTGGCACACTAGAGGGTGGCTGATAGCAAGCACATCTCTCACCTTAACCCAGCTTCCTAACTTCTTTGGAATGTCCCAAGAGACATATGATAAATTCTCCTGTTATCACACATCCCCACATCCTGCCTGCTGCATGTCATGTACACTTTGTTACTTCCTCATTGCATCATTGTAACATTTCCTGGCTGGGGTATATAAATGGCATCTCGACTTCATTAAAGTCGGACCTGGACATGCTTCCCTGGATTCCCCCGTTATGTGGGCTAGCCTCACAGATTGCTATCCATCTCTTTTGTCTCAATTTCTTCTTCATTCCACATGCGACTCCTAACAATCATGTTAGAAGAAACTCTAAAAGAGGATATTCAGGACTTGAGAAGCATTCTTGTTGCATAGTGTACACTCTTTGTGACACAGCAGTGAGACTATGGAAAAGTATGCCAAGAGTACAAGTTTTCAGTGAGTGAAAGAAGGTGATGATTAGACATGAACTTGGAAAGAGCAGGGAGATTTGAGAGCGGAATGAAGAGAGGTGGTTTAAATAATTATGGGAAACAAGAATGGTTGACTTCTTGACCACCTGACTTTGAGATTTATGGGGCTTCAAGAGAAAGAGTCAGTTCTTGAGAGGGCTCCTAGGGAAACATTTAAATGCTGGTGATAAGGAGTCAGGAGAAGAAAAGTTTCTGAGAAGGGAGATGAAATGGGTCTAGGTAGACTCCTTGTGGAGACAATGCAGGAAGAACAACAGGCCTGGCTGTGGGTTGGGTGGCTTCCCCTCTTCCTTATAGAAGGCAGCAAGAACAGCTGCTGAGGGTAAGGCTATAGATTGTAGGATGGGAAAATTGAGAGAAATGGAGGAAGTTTGAAATAACAGATCTGAAGAAGGGATGAATGAAAATGACACATAAGATCATCAGAGATGGTGAGGGCTCAGCTGAAGCCGGATATTATAAATCAGGCACAGATTTCTCACTTCCATACCTTCCTATTACATAATGTCTTTTTTTCTCTATTCCTACCAGATGGAGTGAATTGCTCTCTCATCTATGTTTCCATAGGATAAAGCACTTACTTTTATATTACTGTCACATTGTATTATAGTGATTTACCTCTTTTTTCTTTTGGAGTGTGAGTTCCTAGACAATAAGGCTCTTGTCTCATTTGTCTTTTCTTCATGATCACCTAGAATAATGATTAGAACATAGCAGGTACTCTGTTAATGTTCATTGAATTGAATTGAATTACGTAAATATGATAGTTTTATTTTTCTAGTACTTTTTCTTCGCTGATCTGACACCATATATTCTAACCAACTTACCAGTTTCTGGGGGCATAGTTTGATTGTAAAGAAAAAGCCATCCTATTCCCATGCTTTCCAAGAGCAAGATCTTGGCAGAAGATAAAGATATCTACTGATTTCTACATTGCCAGCATAAATTTATTTACTTCAGAATTTTTCTCAGAATCTTTGTTCACCTTATTATTGACATTAACATCTGTCCAGAAGGACATTCTGGTGAATGGCTACGTTCTTCTGAGTGAAGGTACTATGTTAGCATTCTTTCCCTTCAGAATCAATGATACTGTGCTATGTGATTTAAAAGCTGTGAGAGGCTCAACATAGAGGAGAAAGCTTTTCTTAGAATGAGAACTCATTAAGAAAACTTAAAAAAATCACCTTGTGATTTCCAAAATGTTGGATATAATGTACTGACATGAAGATCACACAACCATGGGAAAATATTAATTTGTCCATTAATGTGCTCATATTGTTTTGTGGGTAGGAAAATGAAGGTACATTAAGTATTATTCATATTCCATGTCAGTCCACTACTTCCTTAGACTCCCTCGTAGACATCACTAAAGAACACCATGTTAGAATGATAGATTCTCATAGACAGCAGTCCATCCAACATCTAGTGCATTGGATCCCCTCTTCAACTTCTGCCAACAGGCAGGTGTTCAGCTTTTCCTTGTATACCTCTAGAGATCAGTACTTTCCCTGAGAATGGAAACCAGGTTCTGCAGTGACACCATGACAATGCTAAATCTGTAACAGTGGTTACCCAGCTTTTATTCCCATGAGCCCTTTGTACTTTTGAAAGTTATTAAGTACCCTCAGAGAGCTTTTGTTTATTTAGGATGTGTATATATATATATATATATATATATATATATATATATATATATATATATATATAAAACATATATATATATGGAGAGCTCAATATTTATTACTTAATTTTAAAACACAGTAATAAAGCCAATAAACATCAGTGTAAGTAACAATGTCAATGGAAGTTAGTGATATTTTCCAAAACAAAATAAGTTTAGTATAGAAGTGGCTTTGTAATATCTAGTATACTAAATAGAAAACAGCTGGATTCTCATATCTGTTTCTCATTCCATCTGTTGTGGTATCACAGACTGTGTAGCCTTGGAAAACTCAACTGTGCTACATGACAAGCAAATGACTTCTTAGAATTAAGAAGCTTTTACCTTACAGATCTAAACAGATCTCAGGGACCCCCTAGGAGTCCTCTGACCCACCATACTTTGAGAACTGTTGTAGTGTGTACACTAACACATGGGATGAACTGATAAAGTAAACTGCTGGAGACTGGGATAAAAGAAAGATATATATACAGAAGGAGCCAAGAAGAATGTACATAGCCTAAGGTCAATAAATATTGAGTGTCTACCACATGAATGTAAAGCATTGAAAATACATACAAACACTCGTATCAGTTGGATCCTATCTTCTTCAATTATAAAGACTCACTTGGACAGAAAAAAATTTCCAGATTTTAAATTAGTGTTTTTCAATTAAGTTATGATTGCATTATCATAACAGTGCCTATGGACATTAAAAAATGAATGCTGTGTCCGTGTTTCTAGATGTTATACAGTTGACCTACAGGCAGTGCTTGGCATCAGGGTTTGCAGAACACTGGCAATAACTCTCTGCCTGGTCCCTTGACTGCCTCCTCCACATAGGATCCACAGACTAGGAACCATGGATCTATGTCACATTTACCCCCAAATCCTAGAAGTCATTTGTCAGTTCCTGTGACCAGCATTTAAGGTGTTGAGTGATTGAGTTGCATTCAAGCCATTCTGACTTTTGGTGCCTTCAGTTAAGATGCCTAGATATCAGAAAGAAAAGCTAAAGACAAATAAAAGCTCATACTTCTGGGACTCCCAGCTCTCTTCCCTTGCACTTCTTTTGCCAAGAGCAATGGATGGGCCCTAGCCAGTCAAGCAGGTCTCCTCTCCCCTACGAGATGTTGCTGAGAACTAATGGAGGGGAATTGTGTTGAGAGAATTAATACTGAGTTAGAGAAAAGTGGAAGTGTTGGTGATAGTGCAAGGGGAGGAGTGAGAAATTAAATGGTATCTTTTTAGAAGTCTGCCTTATTGCAGTCTGCATTGCTCCTTGGGGATTTTTCTACTGAGTACGAGAAAATCAGCAAGCACTCTTGAAAAACCCAGATGAAATTACTGCCATAAATTTTTTTTCATGGTATAAAACCCTTAATTTAGATGGGGAGGGTTTATTACCAGTGTTTTCTTGGCAAGGCTAAGTTCAATTAATTTCTGGTGACAGGCTTCCCCCACCCTTTCCTTTTTTTTCTGCCCTTTTTCCCCCCCCCCAATATGTGGAAAGTACAATTTGTTATTGGTTTGCCTTTGGCTCTAGAGACCTCATTAAGGGCTGAGAAAGGAATTCTATCTCTCTCTCTTTGACACCTTTCTGTTTTCTGCAGGATTCAGACTATTTGCATTGTCACATGGAAAGTATGTATGGTGTGTGTGAGAGGAAGGTTAGCAGATAATAGTGGTGGTGTTTATACCGTTTAAATACTGATTTGAAATGACTGTTGCAAGTTAAGAAATTGTTACTACAGTGTTTGTCTAAGATAGGGAACTCAACTTCAGACTAGGTCGTTGAAAAGAATGTAGGCACATTTAGACAGGAAACTTATTTAGCTGTTCTGACAGTTCATATGTAACATACCTGGTTGTTTGAAAGCAGAAACAAGATGTCAACAGAATATTGTATTTACTCACATTCCTAAGACATAGAATGCTGCACCTCCAGTTCTTTTTCCTATCAGAATACTGTGAGCATATCTTGCAAACAAGGGAAATAATCTATGGTGTTTTGTTTTTCTCTGCATGGCAATATAGAATCTATTGTAGTGTGAATAAAAGAAGTCACAGGAGATTCATTACTGTTTGAGAAGTATACTCTGTGTCTTTCGGCATGTGATTCTTTATTTTACTTACAAAGCAAATATAAAAATTAGAATTGCTATGATAGAGAATATATGTATTGCACAAATAAGCAATTGAAACAAAAGTTTTAACATTATAACAAATAAATACCCTTCTTCAGAGGTTGGAGATTAGAATCCTGTTATATTAAATGCTTGACAATTAATTAGCTATTGCCTATAAAGTTCCCAAGATGACAAGTTACTTAAATACTATTATTAGGAGTAGCTGGGTTAGTAATAATAATGTTCAAGTGCCATTTGCAACAATGAGGAGATTTTTAAAATAAAGATAAATGTGTGTGAACATAGTCAGAGTGATTTGTGTGCTGAATGCAGAGCAGGCGGTTTCTGTGCATAGTGTTTTCTGAGACTGCAGCATGCAATGTGCAATATTTGGCAATGTTTGGAGGAGGATGAGACTAAAGTACTTAATTTGTTAATATTTTTTCTCTCCTTTTTGTGTATTGCTTAACCCTTGTCAAAATAGTGTTCACTTGGCAAAATTAAAGAGAAAATAAAAAAGTTGATAGAAATATGCTTAGCAACAGACCTGCTGTAAAAGGTGAACCTCAGGCACTTGTTGACAGGCATTGTTTAGACTCCGAAATATACGATCATTCCTGGGTGTGTTTAATAATGCACATCAGTATAGGGGGGACATGGGGGGGATTTAACTTGATTGTACAGGTTCTTGTTCTGTAGAATTTATATCCTCAGGGCCCCATCTGTTTTGGATGCAGTTTGGTGAGAAATTCAACATGGAACTGAGAACAGGCCTGGTATCAATAATGGTGGGGGTTGGGGGGAGAGGGGAGATGACCAAAGCAGATGATACACATGAATCATGATTTATAGAGAGCCGGACTTGTGAGAAAGATGTTTATGAAGCTTCTTGGTTTTTATAATCAAAAAATTTTAACTGGCTGGTGTGCACAAGTGAAACCAGGTGCACACAGGGCACCAAAATTAAGCAGGGAGACAAATACCAAGCACTATAGCTGAATCAAAGGCCAGTGTTCCAACAACCAGGAGGTTTATTTTACAAGGAAAAAACAGCTTAATGTACCCACAAGGGACCAGCTGCTTTACTTAGTAAGTGTCCACCAGACAAGCAGAGTGCCAGTAACTTGTTACCAGGAGTGTAGACCACAGAGATGCTCAAGAGTGGTCACCAGGTGCACCACCAACAAATAGCTCTTAAGAGAAACCAGGCCCAGGGCATTTGGTGCTCCTGTCAGGCAATGTCAGGAACAGGACTAGAGTCTCTGAGAGGCCTCAACTTCTCTTCTTAGGTGGTTGGCTGATGTATGCAGCTGCTGATCTCCCTTTCTTCTTTAGAGGTAAGGAACAGAAGCCTGCTCTTCTCCCTTGGGACTGAAACAGTTGCCTCAGAGCAGAGACTCAAGCAGTTATTCTCAGAGACTAGAACCCACCCTTTTTCTGGGAGCCTAAATCTGTGCTGCTTTTGACCCTGGCTTAAATCCACCCTCAGGGTGCCCCACCCTAGAGTCTGATTGGACTAATTGTTATTCCCAGGGCTGTTTCAAGGAGACCACCACAGCTGTTGCCAGCTCCTGCCTGGTATCAGAAGCAGTGGTGCTCATCAAATATTTCCTGTGTCCCCTCACATTCCCCAGCTCTGTGGCTGTTATGTTTGGGCCGTGTAACTGACTCAAGGCCCATGGGCTTGGAGCAGACTGGGCAATGTGTGCCTCTTCCCAGCGAAGGCATTTAAAAGTCAGGGTTACTTCTTCCTCTGTAGTTTGGTGATAACAAATAGACCCATGTACATTTTGAAATATGTATATATGTCATTATTTAGAGGCATGTGTATGTGTGCCTGCCTCTAAGCAATGACAGGCAGCATATCTTATATCTACCTATTTAGTAACATGCTATTTAGAAGTCTCTGTGGCTCTCTCCCTGTATATAAAATGTGAGTGACAGACTGCTGGTGTGGTGACTGGTATTTGATCATCCCTAAAAGCCTGAAATAAACTGCATGATACAGAAAACTGGGGTAGGTTGAATTTGTTTTCAGACACTAGAGATCAGTGCCTTAGCTAGCCCAGTGTATACAGTAAACTGTCATTTTATAAGTGAGATGTCTGTTCCTGATAGTTGGGATGCTCTCAAATGTTATCTTTACTAAAGACTTCTGTTACTGTGAACGTTTCTCTTAAGGCCAACATGAAGACAAAAAAAAACAGTGCTAAGACTAAGGGTCACCTCAGCCTTAAATCCATTTGTTTTCAGCATATCTAATACACTTTATTCTCCTTGAATGCATCTTTCCATAAACCTGGCTGTTACCCACTGGGTGACTTCCTTACAGTTTGACTCTAGCCAAAATTGTTTAATTAAAGCTTGGGAAAAAAAAAAAAAAACACCTTTCTGCCTTGTCTAGGACCTAAGAGAATAGCGTATCTGAAGTCTTTGCTTCTGCAATGGTGGCTCAGTTAGCTGGGTGGAGCTTTACAGCAACACGGTTTAGAAATCTCCCGTACAGGATGATTTTCATTATATGAGGTCGAGGTCTCTTGTAAGGAGTCGCTGTGTCATCTGTATTGGTAACAGTTCTTTCTTACTATTTTGTTCATTTCCTTTCCTCCTTCCCTCCCCTCTCTCTCTTTTACCCTTCCTTCATGTAATGAAACAGAAACTTGAAGAAAGGAATTTCAGACTGCTGCTACGTGGCCACTTGTGGGGTCCAGGAATCCTGATTGTTTTGAAAAAACTAGCAAGTTCTAACGCTGTACTTAAGTAACATCTTGAATATAGCATCTTTTGCAATGGGTGAAATGATAAAAGAGGTAATACAACTTGGAAAAAAGAAAAAAAATTCTTGAATCTATATTAGAAAATATAAATCAATAATCAATATAATCATATAATAGCTAGAAATTTTATGTGATAGTAATGGGAGGTGGGCAAAGTTCCTTCAATGTGTGCATTTTGAGATATACAGTGTTTTTGTTGGTTCAGTTGCATATTCATTTCTGACAGACTGAATCTTAAAAGGATTGGACTTTTATAGATTCTATGAATATTCAGTTGCCAAAACCAATTCTATCCTTTACCTTATGCATCTAGACCCATCTGTCATTGCTTGTGAGATGGTCTTAGCTCTGTATTGTGAGAAGATACTTCCCCTGTGGATGGGGAGGATATGCTTGGAGTGTAGATCTTGAAGTGTATGTCTACATGGGATGGGAGAGAGAGAGAGAGAAAATAGGGAGGGAGGGAGGAAGGCCTCTTGGAGCTCTGAAATTACCTTTTAAGCTTTGAGAACATTGTTTGCACACTGACCCAAGAAGGGAAGGCATGACTGTGGCCACTAGTAAGTCATCAGGGTATTTGGCAAGCTGGCAAAAGCTGAGAAGCCTTCCTTATCTATTTGCATTTTAATTGGCATGACCTAGCCTAAAGCCTGGAATTTTTAAAGTTGTCCCTAGAGCCCTTTCTCGATTTTACCCTCTTGTTTTCCTGAAGCTGATTTACATTTGAAAAAAAAAAGCTTCTCAGCATTTAAAAACACATCTTTTTTGATAAACTCAGAAGTCTTATATCTCTTTTAACAGTATTTAAAATGTCCTTTGAAAGTATAGATAGTAGCAAAAGAATGAAGACAATGACAGCCTTATAAGAGGATGTCTTTATTACTGCAGTCAGTTGAGGTCACTGTAAAAGTCAGGTTGATTGTGAAATTTATATATAAATTTAAAAAAATATGAAAAAAAAAGTCAGGTTAACTTGCTTGCCAGGAGCCTTTTTCCCCCCCATTCTTGCTGGTGACAGCACAGCATAGGTCACTCTCACCTCAAGCCTGTGCAGTTGCTTTGTTTTCATGGCCACAGAGGACAGGGAGCCTGCTTTGCAAATGTAGTATGTTTCAGTCCTGAATGTGCATGTTCAACTGTACATGCACCCATCTTCTCTGGAAAAGATTCCGTTTGATATGACTGTTGTAATGTCTCCCACTTCTTCACTGCTTTAAAATACTTAGTATGAAGAGAGAAGTAGATGAAAGTAATTAAGATGGGATAAGTAAGACATTCTTATTCAGGAGCACACCCATGTCTCTCAGCCACCAGTCCTCTGGGGCTGTTATTATTCCTCCTCACCAGCCATTCATTGTCTTAGCCACCTCCAGCTCTACCCGGAAGTCAGCTGGACCTGTCCTCCAGTCTCATTTGGATAAGAATAAGCTGACATCAGGAATAATTCTGCTGGCTATAAATCTTTGGAGCCTTTAATAATAAGGTAATGTATAGATTTGGTGCCATTAATAGCACATGAAACATATAACAGATGCTGGTTTTGGTCCCTCCCCTTTCCTTCCCAGAATTCAGTGAGTTTGCTTCTGGATCATCTTCAGTTATCCTAATGTATACTAGTGAAGGATGGGATTTTGATAGATGAAATTCTAAGTGGGTTAAATTGATTTATCCATGGGATTCCCTATCTCCTAACTCTGTTGCCAGACCTTCTTGTAGGGGAGATTGGGGTCTTCTGCTTCTTGGAGTGGTAAGAATGGATAGAAAACTAACATTCTTTCTGGATCTCCTGTGTGAGTGCAGGCACTGGGTGGAGTAATTCACATGCATCATTATACTGCCTCCTCATGAGGTTCCCCTGAGATGGGAATGATTATCTCCCATTTCTTAGATAAAGAAACTAAGACACAGATGATGTTTGTTGTAGTGGGTTTGGAGTTAAAGTCCAAACCCATAGCCATTTCTTTTCACATTATATAGAGTTGGTTCATTGGTTCCAGTGAAATGAGTGATTTTTTCAAACAAACTTTCTGTTCTTTGGGTAGACAGAAGGAATAAAATGAATACCATTTTTTAACTTGTAGTTATTTGCTGTGGGATCTCAGGCAGTGCTTTCAAACCTAACAGTTTATATTGTATACAAAACCAAGAACAGTATAATCATTTAATTCTAGTTTCAGTTACTGTAAATAGAATCATGATTTCTTTTCATAAGAAAGTAATGTTTTCAAACTAGAAGCACCATTGATTGGCCTAACAGAGCTTTTTTGATAACCTGTAAGGGTAAATATCTTTTATCACCTTTTCAGGACCATATTTAGCGCCTCATTTCTAGCTTTTAAATTTTACACATAAAAATTAGCGGACACCAATCTCATGCTTGTCTCTCAGCCATTATTATAGAATAATAGAATATAATTCACTCATCACCAAAACTGTATCTACATGCAGCTATTGTTTTACTTTGCTTCTTTTTTTTTGCTGTGCAAAAGATTTCTTAGATGGAGCAAAATTAAATTTTATGATTTAAAAAACTAAATCTGGTGAAGAAATTTGACAATGAAAATATAATCAGCATGTGCTTAGATAAATGATTGTATTTTTTTAAGGCACTGATGTTATGTTATCACCATTCGATTTTTTTTTTCAGTTCAATTTCAATTTTTTTTATTATTTGCTACTTTGACCATTGGAAATTGCATTTCGAGCTTTGACCACTCGAGGGCGCTATGCTATTGCAAACCACTCATTCTAGTCAGAAGTCATCAAATCTCTTCATTTGTTCCTCGCTAAAAAGATAAAGGATTTATATTCTTGTAGTGCCAAATCAGTTCATACTTAACATTCAGCCTTTAGCTGTGGAAACTTGTTTGAATGACAGTAATGACTTCATTTCAAGTTATTTAAATGTTTAATGCTGTGTAATTTGCTCAAATGTGTATAATCCTTTATTTAACTAGATGAAAATAATATACTGTTACATTGTTTTTAGCATTAATTAATGCGACTAATTGAAACTAAAAACACTAAAGCCAATTTCCCTGTTTTGTTGCATATTGAGACTATAAAGAGGTTTCCCCTTGACCCTTCTGATCTCAGTTCAGAGCTCCTCTCTCCACAATCCGGTTCTCTGCTCCACACACGTTCTAGCCTCCTTGCTATTTCTGTTTAATATGATTTCAGTACACTGACAGCTACTATAGATAGCAAAACTGATTATCTCTATACTGGTTTCACTCCTAAAACATCTTTGTAATACATTATTACAGTAGGAGTTCCCTAACATTACTTTGTTTTTCCAAAGTGAATGCCATATGGTTGAAATCACTAAATTACTATAAGCACTGAAAATGAAGGTGAAAAGATGGAGGTTGGAGTTGACATCACTAGTCCTGGCAGTTGGTGAGAACTCATTTTCAGCAGGAAATGGTGGAACCTCCGCATTCTTCCTTGAAGACCCCATCAACACAGCTATTGTTGCCTTTGACTCTCAATAATAATGAGAAACAAAACCAAAAGCCCCTGCTGTTTTCAAAGCTTTAGGCTGGTCTTGGAAATCAGCTGAGTATAAGTCAAAAACAGGTAACACCTTTCTGGCAGTTTGCTTGTATTGCTGTGATATGTTTTATTAAAACTGTCCATTATAGTTCTTTGTAGGAATAAATAATTCTTTTTTGTTAAACATTGCTCCTCTGGGATGTCAGAAAAAAGGAACATTCTCACCCATTGTAATTGTTGATAAATATCTTTTAGTCAAAGTAATTGTTAGGTCACAGCATGTTTGTTATTATTCTAAGCTCTGTGAAAGTTTGCCCATAGGCTGGACAATTTTTTAAGAGTTAAATATATAAGTATTACTATTTTTATTATACATCACAGTTGTTGTCTTAGTATTTAAAAAAATGCTATAAACAGAATTTGTCAATGCCTTCACATAATATTTTATATCACATGGAATTCTTTATAAGCAGTTTACAATTTTATTTAGTGAATAAAATCTTAAATTGGAAGCTTAAATTTAATTTGATGAGCAAAATGCAATCATACTATCTAGTGCATTGGCTCTGGTTTATTGATTAGCAATATTTAAAAGATTTATATGATGTTTGTGCTATACCATAATTTTCCTTACCATGAATTTAAACATTATATATAGTGTGTTTTATATATGTACATATATTTCAAATGTGTGTTTTATATATACATAAAACATTCATATATATGTGTTGTATACATATATAAAATGTATATATGTTTGGAACACAAACACACATAGACAATATTTACACACAATAGTATAATCAACTGGCAATAATAATCTCACTTGGTAGAACAAATAATTGAAATAAAAATTTAAGCTTCTTTTTAATTATATGCCAGAACACATTTTTAGGAGATGAGTTTATAAAATTTATGAATGAGAGTAACACACATTTAAAAATCATTATTTTAGTTGCCATATTCTTTAAATTCATAAGTGACAAGAATTTCCCAGTGCTTTATAAAGAGCCTTGATCCTTACTTACATTGTGTTAGGGGTAGATAGAAATATCACCCCGGTTTATAGTGAAGAAAATAGAGTTGTGGGAACATTAAAGTTACTTACATTCTGAATGATCAAGATGAGGCTGAGTTCATTCTCTTGCTTTCACCATCCCCCTCCTTTGAAGGCAAACTTAGCCTAAAGGGAGTCTGTGAGAAGAGAGGGAGGCTTCTCCCAGGAAGTCTGGCCTATTCTAGGCTTCCTCAGACTGTTCTGTGTGTCAGTTTTCTCGTCTCTAAAATGGAATCCCATTTGCCTTTCTCCAACTTTATCTAAGACAGTAAATAATAATGGGGTTTTGATTTATTGAGGATTTTAAATACTGAGGGAAAAGGCTAGCAACAGTATAGTTTTGCCTTCTGTTTTTGAAAGCAGGAAGTGATTTCTTTCTTTAAATGCAGACGGTAACATTGCTTGAAAAGAAAAATACTGAAAGTAAACAGATGGATGAAGCATCCTCCCTCACCAAAATCCTGGGAAGTGTCTCTTTAATTATTCTTAATAAATTTCATTTGACTAGGTGGAGGACTCAGGTTTTTCTTCCTTCTATGTTCCGTAGCTTTTCATTTTCTTCTCACTTAAGAATGAGATTCTTTTTTTCCCCAAGCAAACATATTGGTGTTTGATAATAGATAGGCTGATTTCTTTAAGGAAGGCAATGTTATCAGTGTTTGAATGCTGAGATTAAATTAAACCATAAATTAGGACATAATATTTCCTTAAGACATTTTGTTTTAATCAGTGCTAATATTAAAAAGATAAAAACTATGAAAGTGGCAACACCATGAAAAAAATGAAGAGGTGTTATGACTTCATATTACAGAGGAAAAGATAAGTACTTCTTAGTGGATGTAAATAAATACTAGTTGGTTACCAAATGCAGATAAGAGCTTTGGCTCACAAATTTGATTTTCTTGATCTTGTGTAGGCAGGACTTGGGACTTTGTTGTCTGTTAACTGAGCTAACATTTAACCTTTCCTTCCAGTATCATACCTCAGAGCATATATTATATTTTACTAGCAGGTACTTCACATGGACAGAAAACACCACCTTTGTCTCTGCTACAACTCTACCAACTTGTTCTTGAGAACATTTCTTCTCAAATGCTTCTCTCTGTCTTTTGTCCCTTTCACCTCTATGATCTGCCCTTGAAGGGCTCTCTGTCAACATGATGGCTGTGGTAATACCTTTTCCCTTTCACTTCAAGATTTTCCTCACTTTTTCTCATCCCTTTTTAAATTTTAAATTCTGAATTTTTAGCCTGTATCCAACCTTTTCAACCCCCCCAGCTGACTCAGTGGAAACCATGATAAGGTTGCTTCATACCTTCTCTAGGAAAAATCTGCATGCTAGCTTAAACCTTTTTCAGCTTTGATTTTCTCTACCTTTGACCCCTCAACCCATGCTGACATACTTAAAAAGAATTTCTATAACCTATGTGTCCATAGGACTCTAAGTTCTCCCCTTTAAGACATTCCCTTTTACCTTCTCTCATCTTCTTTACTCTCCTCACTGACAGGTTTCTCTAGGGTGTGGATTACAACTAGCCTGCAATGTGTAGGATTTAGCTCCCTTCTTTCACATGTCAAATAAAAGAATGAGACTTCCATGGAATGTGTCTTGAGATTGTAGTGTCTGTGCCTCTCATGTGGTAGGTGAGGTATGTGGTGTGCAGAGCGACCATGGGATTTGCGTAAGGACATGCAGTAAACAAGCTGAAAAGCCAGGACTAACATCCCCATGTCCTGACTCAGTTCACCTTGTAGTATTTCCACTATACTTTCTTTCCATTTGGCCACCACTGAACACAGCTTCTGCAGGTGTGCAGGAGACTTACATGGACTGCTTTTTAAAGACCAACTGATAGGTCATTAACCAACTCCAGTGGACATCACTTAGATGGCCCCATATCAACACTGGCTGTTACTGGTCTCTATCAGAATCACAAAGAACAATAGCAGGGAATTTAACTGGACAGAAATGTCACGTTTCTGAAAATGAAAACAGTTAAGTTAAAAAAAAATTGAAAGACAAATGGCAAAGTGGGAAAAACAAAATTTATGATAGAAAAAAGGTGAAAGTCTTATTTTTGGCTTTTTTAAAAAATAAGATGAATAGTCAAGAAAATCAAGAATAGGACATGTGACAGCAGAATAGACAATTGACAAAAGAAGGCATGTAAATAAAGGGCCTTGTGAAGAAAAGATCAACCTTATTGTGAAGCAGAATGAAACTATTTAATGCTCGTCAAGTGGGAAATTATTTGAATTTATGTTCATAATCATGTTGGTGAGGGTGACGTAAAATATTTTCTCATACATGCTGGTCTTAGAGGGATTAATTATAAAAATATGCTATATTGGGTGGATTTATACAACCATTAAAATGTTTTAGGATAATTTTATTTGGCACAAAAATGCTCACAAATTGATTCTTAACAAGTGGGGGGTAGAAGGCAAGGTACTAAAACAAACAATATTCTTATTTTTTAAATGATATGTGTATATGCATTTTCAAAAAGAGGTTAAGGAAATACACCAAATGTTTAAAGTGTTTGTGATTGAATGGAGGGATTATGAGTGATTATTCTCTTTAACCTCTTTGCATTTCCTAAATTTTCTGTAATGAAAAAGGAACAAATTAAACATCTTTGTAAAAGAAATCAGAACCTCACCTTCAGATCACACATTCTTTGCAGAGCTGCTGGTTCTTGTTTGACCTTTTAAAAAGCTGTCTCCAGCCTCTCAGTGTGTGATGCTAGTCTCTACAGAGGTAAAGGCCACACAGCACTGAGAATAGACCCAGCAAGTAGCTGCTGCTTGCCTGTACCTTGTGGCTTCCCCTGCCCTTGGGGTGTTTTCCTTTATAGAGTAAATAATGTCCATGTTTGCTTTCTATAGGACCCCTTACAGCCCTACAATCAAACTATTCTGATTTTTCTCCAAGCTCTTCAGCACTCTCCTTTCCTTTTTATGACCCTTTACATCACCTTGTTGATTATAGGTTAGGAAGCCAGACCTACTCTAGAATCTGACTCTGGGAAGTTTTGTAGTCCATGGTAAAACAAACAAAAAAAGCTGTAAAAACCCTCATCAGCTACATGAAGACTTTTAAGGACTTGTTTTTTGAAGCAGGTTTTTATTTTTGACTATAGTTATTTCTTATTTTTTGGCATACATTTTTTAGTTCTAGACTAGTGATCAGCAATTTTTTTGGTAGAGGACTGGATAGTAAATGTTTTAGACTTTGTGGCCATATAAAATCTCTCTTGCATGTTCTCTCTCCCCGCTCCCTCTCCCCACTTTTAACAGCCTTTTTTAAAAAGATGTAAAATCCTGCATGCCATAATTTTCTGACCTCACTTTAGAACCTTAGAGGAACAAGAAATTATTTTGTCATACCTGGTGATACTTGCAAACTTCTTTTTCTTTTCCTATAATCCAGATAGGTCTTCAGACTATATATAAAGAAAGTAATCTTGCAAGATGACAGAAGAGAATTTATATAATGGCTAACCAAAAGCATGTTATTTTGTCCAGTCAGTTCACCTCGTGTCTATCATATCTGTATTATAGGATTATATTAAGCTTTTCTTCTTATGAAAAAATTTCCCCCTCTAATTGAGGTAACATTGGTTTACAGTACTCTGTGATTTAAAAGAATAGGCTTCTAGCTCTTCGGTTATCTGTCACCACACCATCCCTGCCCTCAAGTACCTGTTTCTTTATCCTATCACATGGTACTTTTTTATACTATTCCTGATATCTTAGAATCTTAAGTTCAGGAAAAAACTCAAAAAGTTTTCAGCAGGGCTATACCCAGTGCTTTAAGTTCTCCCTTCCAAACAGAGTTAAGATTTTATAGTGAGACCTGGACTTGATCACAACTTGATCTTCTGTCAACTGTGAGGCCTTTTTCAAGTTAGTTAGCCATGGTGAACCTCAGCCTCCTCAGCTCTGCAATGAGGACAATAGTAGTACCTAACTTGGAAGGTTGCTGCAAGTGGCAAAGGCAAACACAGTCTTGGTACATGGGAGGCATTTAGTTGATACTAGATTATTATCACCCCCTCTGTTGTAAAAGGATATTCAGTGTTAACCCTCAGGAACCAGTTATAATCTCAAATGTTAGTCAACCCCACACAGTGAATTCAAAACTCTAACCCATATCTCATCTATTCAAGAATTTAAACCCAGACTGTGCAGCTCATTTCTTTTAATTTAATGGTCATTAGACATTAAGAAACAAAGCCTACTAGCAGTGACCTCCTGAAAAGTGAAATAAAAGACTTCCTCATTAATTTAGGTTCTGCTGCCCTTTTTCCACAGTTCTGATTGCCCTGTGTGGTAGTACTTTGTGTGTTTCAACTTTACCCTTCCTCTGCCCTTCTGCAGTTAAAGAGTGTGGAGCCGGACACAGTATCCTAAGGATTCCATCATCCCTTTACCTATTCAGTAAATATTTGCAGAGCACCTGCACTGCACTACACATGCTTGAAGTTGCACACACAGCAGAGGACAAGGCTGAGTTCCTGCAGTGTAGCTTATATTCCAGCAGGAGAGAGAGACAGATAAGATGTACAGAGGTAAATACCATACTTGCTAGTAGTAATTTGAAGAAACTGCAATAGGTTCAGGAACTAGCTCCAGGTGTGTGAGTTGTAGGAAGGTACACTTGAGCAGAATAATCAGGAAACAGTTCTTCTTAGAGGAAGTCAGTTGAGCTGAGACCCAAATGATCAGACATGGATGGCCTTGTGTTCTTGGCTAGGGAGTGACAGGGTAAAGTCTGTGAAGTGGTAATAACTTTGGGGTGTTTGAGGAGCAGGAAGAAAGCCATATGTGTCTGAAATCTGATAATAGTCTTTCGGGTATTGGGAGAAGGTCTGATAGGAATGAAAGCAGAGAGAGAGGCAGGAGCAGAGATAATACAGGCCTTAGTATTATGGGATTTAGTCCAAGGATGATGGGAAACCCCTGGAGGTTTGAAGTGAGGAGATGAAATAACACAGTTTATATTTTTGAAAGATCATTGTAGCTGCTATGAGAATGAACTTTCATGGGGGGGGGGGGCAGTGGGGCCATCAGAGGAGACACATAAAGTGGAAAAACAAACAAAAAACTTGGAAGGGACTACCAGTAGGACTGGAAGAAAAAGAGAATTTTTAAGGAAGCCTGAAGAAAGCAGTCTTTTAATACAGGCAGAAGGGCAATAGGAGTGGGTAGCAGATGCTACAAAAGATAGTTAGGAACAGAAAATCAGCTACAAATCTGGCAAAATGGAGTTTATTGATGATTTAGCTAAGATCCAGTTCAGTGGATTTGTGGGAGGGGAGCATAGAAGGTAAGGTAATAGGGACAGGAAGAAATGTGGATGAATGCAAGAGTATTCCTGGAAAGAGAAGCAGAGAAATGGCAAAAATAGGAGGTCAACTTTACTAAGGGAAGATGAGAAAAGATATGTTTATATTTGAATTGGAATGATGCCCCCAGCAATGGAGGACTTCCTGCAGGCTATTTGCAGAGTCAGGTCCCTAATGTGCAGGGAGGTACTAGCACCTTGAGCTCAATTGAAGGATTGACTTTAGGTGGGGATATGGATACTTCCTTTATAACAGAAGGAAAGACCAAATATGTAGTACAGATCAGCGTGGGTATATTAGATGAGCAAAAATGGAAGCATTACCTTCATTTTCACAATCCTTGCATTTTGCTAGGTCTTTATGGTGTGTCCCTTTAGGTTGTTTTGTGCTGTCGTGCTGATTTATCTGTGCAATATATTTTTCTCTGTCTCCAAGCCATGTATCTCACATATAGATCTGTTTACATGTCTGTCTCTCCCACTAAACTGGCATCTCTTCAACAAGAATGGTTATCTTTGTATCTCCAGACAGTGCTCTGTGTTTGGCAAGCATTGAGTTGAAGGAATGACAGCTACATCAGTGCAAAGGACTTGCATAATAGCTACACAACGGGCAGTAGGAAGTAATTTGAGAGCATGAATAAAATTAAGTGTTTGCATTACTTAGAAGAATAAATATGATTTTTATTTTTTAAGTTGAATGAATTGTTTGTGGTTACCAGAGCTGAGGAGTAGTACCACTTGTAAGAAGGTATGATTCTTTTTTTGAATGGTGGTGAGTTAGTACCTGGCCCACTGTAGTAAAAGCACAATCCTAGGTCCAGGAGGAAGTGCACCCACCTGTGTACAGGAAAAACATACCCCAGTATTTTATTTAGTCAAAAGAAAATGGACTTTCTGGGGCAGGCATTTTTATTGTGGTGTCCTATAGGCTTGAGGCAGGGACCATCATGGAGAGGCCAGTGTTTCCTCCTTTCTCCACAAAGGGATGGCAGTACCATTTGCCAACACTTGGCAGCAAAGAGAGAAAGAAGACAAGCCTGGTGTGGGGACATCCCATTCTATAGGGATATTGAAAGGTGGGGGAAGTCCGTGATTAAAGCAGGAGTAAATGTTAGAGAGGATACAAGCAGATTTGTTCCAAAATAAGTGAGAACAGCATTATAGAAAGCTTCAGTTTAGCATGTATAGCTCTTTCCCAAAGGCTTTCTTCTCAGACTGGGTGTAAAGACACAGCAAAACAAAATAGTTAACTTTCCCCTTTAACATATATAGCACATCCTTAATAAAACATGGCTTTCTGAGTTACACGCTGCCCCTGGCAAAGAGGCTGGTTGTAAAAGCATAATCTCAACACGTGCCCTGGAATTAATGTTCCGTGGGTGCTTCAGATTTGTGTGACGTACTGTAAGTTATATCCAACCCACTGTTCTTTTAACCACCTGCATTAAGTATCGTGAAATGAGTTGTCCTGAAAGGAACTATCTGAAGAAAGAAGATTTTATGCCTTTATAATGCCTTACAGCATGACCCTTGGTCACTGCTGTTAATATTGGGAGCTTTCTCTCCCACTTTTCATTCTCTTGCTTTTAATGGGTAGAAGGTCCCCATACTAGGCTGCTCCCTTCCCTCTGCTGCCATTTGCTGGCCAGTGGTGCTGCTGTCCCATTGGGGAAGAAGGACACAGCGCTGGCCTCTCCATTATGTCTCCCCTTCCCCAGGCTGCAGGGTACCAAGGAAGAAAGGCCACAATAGAACTGCCCACTCCACAGAGTTCACTTTCGCTGACTCATTAAAATGCTGCTTTCATATTTCCCTTGGATTTTTACTTTTCTAAACACTTTCTGATATGCAACCTCATTTTATTTTACATGAAGCTGACAGCCTAACATCTCGCCAGATATCAGCTGGGAATACAATTTTACCCTCACTGTGCTGTGCCATTTTGCCAAGTTCTCTCTTTGTTTCAGGTCTCATTCAAAACAGAATTAATTTGAATTACAAGCTGCTGTGACTGTCTTCTTAAAGAAAGTAAGAGTCTTGTACACCTTGGGATAGTGCCTATCTGTGAATGTACCTGAATCTTCTAAATTAAATGCTGCTCCTCTTCTCTCCTTCTTTCCTTTTCATATCATCATAGATTCCCTCATATTAAAATTAAGTCTTCCTACTTTCCCTTTTAACTCAAAAGGGCCCATTACTTTTGTCTTCATTTTCTTCATTTCCTGGGAGAAGCTTATAGAAATAGAGAGGCATTTTTTGGTCTAAACATAAGGCTGTTGCTATAAGAAGAGCATTTTTATATTGCTGAAGTACCCAGGTGTTTGAATACACATTTCAAGAGGATTTTGAGCAAACCTGGATTATGAAATCAAAATTCTTGTCCTAGGATGTTGATGGAGTGTAATGGTAACACCACTGTTCCAATCACTCAGATGTAGTCTCAATACAGAGTCAACCCTAGATCTAGATTTTTAAATGTTGGAAAGTTCTGAAGATGTGTAATTTTTTTCCTCTCCAAAGATTGTAATAACTGTAATCACTGCCTCATGTTTGTCATATAACTTAATTTGTGTTTTCACTAGCATAGAGGACAATATTGTTATGTTTCCTCCTTTTTGTCATTCTATTTTCCCTGTCTGTACTGGGGATTGTCAGATAAGTTGAATTCACTAGGAAGGCCAATGCCTTAATAAGAGTTTGGTGAATGCTGTGTGAGTAGGAGCCTAGGCTGGTCTGGTGTACTGAGAGGTGTGTGTCTGAAACCTGGGTTCCTTTGATGTTGAGCCCTGTCGACTTCTACTTGCCTTTCATTGCATATTTGAGAACTATCTCACAGCCAAAACTAAAGCCTAGGGAAATCACTCTTATAGTTTGGTCCTATTTTTGTGGTTTCCGTTTGATAACAGCATAGTTTGAAGAGAACATTTCAAGGTTTTTGAGAACTCCTGAGACTCTTATTTTTGTCTTTGACTGCAGCCAAGATAATTGAATCATTGTCAGCCTTTTTCAGTGGTACTTCTTCAGGTAGAATGTGATACTATTTGGGATGTTCAGAGAGACCAAAAGGAACACAACTTGTAGCTCTTCCTGGAGCTATAATTCTGGTTCTGCGTATGATGAAAACAAAATGGAATTTTAGCCCATACCAAGGCATACTGTATAACTTAGTCGTTATACAGTAGCAGCCTCTCTTATAATTTCCAGAGTCTTCTCTGATTTTCAGCCTGGTTCATTCTCTTCTCAAGGAAACAAAAGTCTTCAGCCTTTCCTTACAGTTGCTAAACCAGACTGACAGAGTTTTAGAGCAAGTGAAGTAGGTCGAGCCTATGTGGAAGCCAAGAAACCACACTTCTTCCCTCCTTTAATTTCTTTGCTTGGTTGGCATGTTCATATTTCCTCCCAGTGAAGAGAAACCAAATGTGGTCCCCTGAGAAGAATACGGAAAGAAACAGAGTTAAGTTAATTTCGGAGATGCAGAAAAGGGAGAAAGTGGTGGTACATGAATGATGAGATTTCTACTATCCTTACTGCCAACCATGTAATGGTTTTACAACCATGTAAAACTAAAACAAAAACAACAAAAAACAGAGAGACAGGATGGAGATAGTTAAATCATGCGACTACACTATTTATCAAGCATCCACTTGCCCAGAGATGCCTAAAAGACCAGTAAATGGAGGTGTCAGATGATATATGGGAGTTAATTTATATGATATTCAAATCAATAAAGTAAAAACAAAATATTTTAAAGCTCTGCGACTCATGTAAGCACAGTACTAGCAGATATATAACCTGCCTCTGCATATGCTTTTCACATATACATATAGGAGCACAAGACTGCTAGAGAGTGTATAGAATCTCTGGTCTCTCCCTAGTTGAAGACATTTGAGGGAATAGATAGGAAACTGCATATTAGTCACATGCTACTTCCTTGTAGGTACTTGCACACCCTTTGTCTGACCTAGTCCTGCGTGAGCACTCCTGTGCACCAGGGTGTTCTCATTTTTACAGATGAAGAAGTTGAAATTCAGAAAAGTCACACAGTTTAAAAAATAAAAAGTTGTAGGCCAATTTCAAAACCAAGTCTGTCTGACTCCAGAGACCGTTTAAAGACTCTTTTCCACCAAACTGCCATGCCTCCAGAAAGCTACAGAGGTGTGTACTTGATTATTTGTAACATCTCTGCTTGGTTTGGGTCAAGTTAGTGATTCTTAAATGACTCTAGGATAGGAGGACCTCCTGTCAAGATTTAACTGGAAAACACACATGCACATACACACATACACACACACACACACAAACACAAACACACACAAATATCCCCAGCTAGTATTGCTTTCATCCTCACTTTCTTAACTATAATCAGCATTGATTCTTTCTTATTTCCTGATAGCATTAAAATATGACAACATTAGGGTGACAGAGAATAAAATCAGCAAGTATAGATACTGCTAAGTGGATCAGTAAAATGTGAGAATTGGCTGTAGTTAGAGGAAGCCTTATCTAAAAGGTATGGATATAAATACAAAACATGGGCTTTAAAAGCACTTAAGATAAAGATAACTTTGTTGCTAAACAAGCTTTTTCGGTGTAAAGGAAAATGCAGTCTTGCTTCTGAACATCTTATTATAAGCATGATTCTGTCTCTGGCATATCCTATTGACAAGTTTACACTCATAAAAGAAATCATATCTACTTAATTTTGATCAGACCTTACTTATATTTAGCATATGGCACCTAGGACTGAATGCCTGTGTGTTCCTAAAATTCTTAAATTGAAGTCATAACGCCCAAAGTGATTGTATTTGGAGATGATTTAGATGAGGTAATGAAGGTGGGGTTCCTATAATGGGATTAGTGCCCTTACAGGCAAAGGAGAAGCTAGAGTGCTCTCTCTCACTCTCTCTCTCTACCTCCACCACATGATGAAAAAGCCAAAAGTCAGCTATCATGATCTGCACACCAGGAACCAAATCAGCTGGCACCTCCACCTTGGGCTGCCTAGCCTCCAGAACTGTGAGGTATAAATGTCTATTGTCTGAGTCACCCCATCCATGGTATTATACTATGCAGCCAAAGTAAGACAGGTTAGTTGAAATGAATAGATCTTAGTCTTCAGTAAATGTTGTCACCTTTCAACTACTTCATTTTGCTGTTCCTTTTACCTCTGAATTGCTGTACTCTCCTCTGATTTTGACTGTCAACCCCAGACTAGAGAAGGAAAACAGAGATTAGAGTTTCTCTTTTCTCTATCTTCTGCCTCAGTGGAGTTCATGTCATTTAGGGAGCTCTTCCATTTTAGGAAAGACATCTGTTTTTGTCATGCATCCCCAGTCCTCAGCCCTTATTAATCATCTTCAAAACCCCACCCATCCCAGGTGTCACCTCACTTAAACCTGGGCCACATTGGCAGAACTCTTCCTGGTTCTGTTGCTTTCCCCTGTGCATGTTTTAAAAATCACTTTAAAAAAGTTTCTATTTAAAAGCTCAAAGGGAAAATTAGGTAGAGTAATAACATTTTCATATGATTATTTGCCATATTGGCATCAAGGCAGAGAAATCTGTTAGAAAAACTGTTTGCTCTTTTCCCATGTGTCCGTACTGAATAATATAGAGCTGGATATGCTTTCTCTGTTCTGAAGCTGTCATGTGTTGTAATAACTGGTTTGACACTTATTATCTTTTTTAATGCAAAGAGGAAATTGTCAGATTTTGCAACAAGAAAATAGACCCTTTGTTATTTGTATTATTTTGACTTGGAAGTATTTTTTACTCCCTTTGCCTTGACAAAACTGAGGTTTATGTGGTAAAAGATGAAGGCATGACATGAAATGCCGGAATTTGGACAGTATCAGTGCAGAGCAGGACTCAAATGAATCATTAATTGGTATTTTTTAGAATGAATGTTTATAAGCAAAGCTGTCAGCTGAAATCATAGCCTAACCTCATAGGATCTTGGTGCTTTATCAGAATAATTATTCACCAGTGACTTTAATGTCTTCCTGGAGTGGTTAAAAATGTCCTTTCTATGCTGGTTCATATCACATATCACATACTCTGGCTTCACTCAGACCTGCACTTGTTCATCGTAGAGGTATAAGGGAGGGAAGATGTAGCCTCACAGGTGCACTGAATTATGCTTTTAATTTTGTATTCCTGGGAGGAATTCATAATCAGATTGTTCTTGCCTTTGTGCTATTCTGCCTTGAAAATAATTTTTAAAAGGTCTAATAGTTAAACTTAAAAATGCCTTTCAAAGAACTTTTGATATTCAACAGTTAGATTAGCAGTGAAAAGCACAATGGCAATCCCAAATTAATTTTCTCCAGCCTGTCCATTTCACAAAATAGCATGACCATTTCCAAACTTGATTGCCAGTTTACATTCTTTAAGGGTTAGCGTGAAGGGTCTCTTATTTGTTGCCCTAGAACTGGAGATAAAACCCCTAAATCTGGGCCATTGCATTTCTAGGCCTGATCCTGCAGCTGCTACTGTCACTGTCACTGCCTCTCCCAAAGACCTGTAGATAATTTCTCTTTGCTTTTAAACTCATTTTTGTCTCTTATTTTAGTGCTTGAGCTAAACCCTGTCTCAGCTCTCTTCCCTGTGATTCAAATGAATCAAAATGGAAAGTATGGTGGTCGTTTTTGACCAAAAACCAGGAAGAACCCAGGAGAGCGTGGCTATATTAGTCTTTGTACATCCAAATACTGGCTCCTGGGAGAAGCTGTTTGTGGAATAGTGTTGCCTATATGAAATAACCTATTCTTGCCACGGACCGGCCGTGCAAGAAAGACCGCTAAGTGCAGGCTTCAGGTAGACAGGAAAAACTCAGGCAGGCGAATGATGATCAC
>PVHY01000176.1:225366-294442 GCA_004024945.1 Uropsilus gracilis
TAACAGAAAATAGATTATCATTAGATACTACTAAACATTCCTAAGCAATCATTTTTAGGGAATCAGGATAACTAAGTTGGTTACAAGTCACCCAAGGTTATTCCTTGGCTGTAAAGCTTATCTAGTTCTCCTTGCCTCGAGCTCCTTCCAGTATCTCAATGATTTTTCACAGAGAATCTAATTAAAATAAAGAATCTGATGACAAGACCCCCATATCTTCCTTAATAATGATGCAGTTCATGACTTCAGCACTCTTACACCTGAGGTCCGGGGAGCTATGCCCTAAGGGTCCCCTGATTTTCAGGTCAGCTCCCAGTTTGTTCCTCCTGCGGGGGGCAGAGAGCTTAACTTGCAAAAGGTTTAGATTACAAGTTTCTCATCTCTGAGATGGGCTCCCATATATTCTGAGCAATCAGAAGTATTGAAATATTGTACAAGATGCTATACTTGGTACTGTGGGGCAAGAAACAAAAACACAGTCAATTTGCCAGGTAAGTAAGAGTTAAAGGTATAGAAAAGAAATTTATATGTGAAGGCAGCATATATTATGTCAGATGAGTGCTTTGTGTAGTAAATGTTGAGAACAGGAGTTGAGATACTTAGGGAGCCTTCAGATTCAGAGCTGTGGAGCAGGAGGAACATGGCATGTGCAGGCTTGGGAGAGCAGGGCCCAAGGAACAGGATCACAGGCTTCTGCATAAACATTGGGAAGGCAATACAGAGTTAGGCAGAAGGTTTTCCCCCTTTTAAATGTAAATATTACTGGGAGATTTTTCTGAAAATAAAAGCATTACTACTGTAGAAAAATTTTAAGCTAGAAAAATATATTAAGAAAATAAGAAGCACCCGTAACTTTTTAGTCCATAGGTCACTACACTGTTCTGCTTCTCTTTGGTCATGTGTATGTACATATGCATGTATTCTTTTTAAAAACAACTTTCAGATTATATTATATATGTGTATATATTATATATGTGTATATACAATACATTTGTTCATTTAATGTTGTATTAATTTCCCCCATAGTATTTAATATTTTTGAAAGCATTTCACAGTACTGCATATTATTTCATTCTATAGGTCATTCATATATATGAAATACATATCTGTTTTACTATTCTAAATAATGATGTGGTGATCATTCTTGTATATATATTTTGCTTTTATGTATGAATTATCTGAATATTTGAAAGTTAAGAAATTATAATTCTACATTTCTACTTCATATAGAATCTAGTGTGGCAGTTGTAGAGTTTGATTTTAAATTGTAGGCAATAGATGTCATCTACTTTTTTTTTCACTGTATTAACTAAAAATATGAAACTTTTAGAATATAATTTAGAAATGTACTGGAAAATAAGTGTAATTGAGCTTAGAAGGAGACTGAAAGATGCTTCTAGACTGGTGCATCTCAGGGCATCACATAAGAAGCCTATAGCAACTGATGCTGATACATATATGTGGATCCATTCATTTATATGAACCAGGAGTTGTACCAGACTGGGAATAAAGATAAATTAGTTCAAATTACTGTTAGTTCCTTTGAGAACTACTGTAGTACCCTTTTAACTAGTTTCCCTATGTATACTCTTCTTCACTTCCATTTCCCACCCAGTAATTAAGCTATCTATATTAAGATATAAATTATAAATTATATCATGCATCTGATACAGGCTTTCTATGACACCATAAACCCAATGTCTTTGTTTTTTTTTTTTTTGTTTGTTTTGTTTTGTTTTGTTTTGTTTTTGAGATTAGAGCTCACTGTGTTCCCTGGAGTAGTTCTGATCCAGGATCAAATCTGAGTAGTCTAGATCCCGGATCCAATCTGGGATCCCGTGGACTCGGGTGATCCCCAGCCTCAGCCTCCCAGGTAGCTGGGATGACAGGTGCATGCCACTATGCCCAGCTAATTTTTTAAGACTAGATCTCACTGTGTTGCCCGGGACGGGTCTCAAACCCATGGACTCAATGAATTCCTAGCCTTGGCCCCCCTTCCTAGGCTGGGATTAAAGGTGTGCACCACCATACCCAGCCTTAAACCCAGTGTCTTAATATGACCACTGTACTACCTGTTTATTACCTCTAGTCTTACTGGCCACTTTTATATTCCCTAAAACGTGTCAGGTTCTTTCCTGTTCTAGAATTTTCCTACATGTTACCTTTTTTCCTAGAATATTTTTTCCCCAATATTTATGTCTACCTAATAAATACTCTTTCACCTCAGCACAGTTTTCACTACCTGAGAAAGTTCTTGACTTCCACTATGTTTTATCTTAAGATGTTGGATAGAACCCAGTTACTTTTTTAAAAGCATTTACAATCATTCCTTTATTTGTATATGTACTTATTGTGTCATTTCCCCACTGGACTATAAGCTCTATGAGGGCAGGGAGCATAATTGTCATACAGCATAAGAGAGAGACTAAATGAAAGGTTAATAAAACATAGTTCCACTCTCCTTAGAGTTATAATGTTACTGAGCTACTGCATTAACTCTGCAAGCAAAGAGGAGAAATTAGAAATGATGAAGGAGAATTTAATTTACATTGTTGGTAGGATAAAGAAGTCATTGAAAGTTTGGTTAAAACAAAACAAAGCTGTAATACAACCTGTTGTTCATTTCTGTTTTGAGATACTATTCAGGAACCAGAGAATTCTTTTTTTTTTTCAATTGTGGCCATGAGGCCTTTTCTTTTTTCATTTTTTTTTTAGAATATGGTATTTATCCCAATGAATTGCAGATGAAGAAATAGAATAAAGCTATCATTTTAGCCTCACTTGACTATAATCTGCTGTCTCCACTGAAGTCCTGACATCTTCTCTTTCTTTATGGAGGAAAAAGAAATGTTGGCACTTTCCCCTTCCTTCCTGCGCTAATCATTTTCAATTCCCAATTCAATTAATTTAGAGGAGAAAAACTTAATTTGGGAAACTTCTATAGTTTTCACATACACCAATATATTAGACTCATACTAGTAGATTTTGAATATTGTGTTTAAAGTCTTGGTGTTTTGCAGATTTGCAAAGATAAATTTAAATTGGGAAGCTGATTTTCCCCAAGAAATAATAGAAATATTCTTTGCCCTGTGGAATGTGAGTAATGCAAGAATAGACTTGATTATGACTAGAGCAGGAATATAAATCTTAGAAAGTGCAAACCTACATATAAACTCACTGTTCACATTATAGACTGAACATATTTTTAGAAAATGAATGAAAATAAGAGTCAAACCCCATCTCATGTAGGTGCCTTTTGGTCTTGTATCTATAGAAACTAAGAAATTTATCCCTGGGCTGATAGATAATATTTGACTTGTTATCAAGATTGAAGCTGTCTTTGGGATGTTAGTCAGGTACTATCTGGAGGTCATACACAGTTTTTTCAATGTATTTAAAAGACCAAGACACACTCCATCTTGCTACTTGGGCACCTTTCTATGGCTTTGCCCGCTCTCTTTTTCAGTAACCGACTCAGTCTGACATAGTTGTACTTGCTTCTTAACGCTCTGTAAAATGTTATTTAAATATTTCTAACTTATTGTTTCATGCTGGGTTTTATGGAACATAAATTTCTATTTAGATCACTAATTTACAGTAGAAGTTTGTTACTAATATCACTGCAAGCTCCATCCATCTAAAAATATTGCTCATAACCTACGCTAAAAATATGTTATATATTTGCACTGTATGTAAACAGTATTGTATTTTATTAGTGTGCAGTGCTTTGTCTATGGAAATACTGGTATTGCAGCATATATTTAGAAGGGATAGGAACTCAAGTGTGGTGGAAAGACTACAGAAAATGAAATCCCTGCAGGATGGGATTTATGGAATTTTCAGAACATTTTGCAGAAAATCTCCATACAATACCTACATTTTCTGCAAAGCAAAGTGAAATCTTGCAGAATATTCTGGGAAGCTCTGCTGTTTTATGTATTCTCCATATTTCTAAGTGGTTTATAGGGGATTGAGGCTGCAAATATATTCAGCTCAAAAGAGGCAGTCATTATTGCTTTAATGACCATGTTTTTACCTTGAAAGATTATTTATGAGATGGATTAGAAATATTGTTAAGTTAGTCATCTTTCTGGTAGTGAAGAAATATAATTCCAAGGAATGGCATTTTGTTTGCTTTCTGTAAGTGCCCTTGAGCTGGAGGAGATGATTTAGGGGATAGACCTATGGTTTAAGACATTAGAAGAATTTCTTTGGATCATTTTGAGTGACCTGCAGTTACTGTAAGTCATTTAGACATTTTAACTGAAAGTATTCAGTTCTGAGCTCTACTGCCATTCTTCACTAGTAAAAAACGATAGGAAGGAAGTAGATTCATTATGACTAAGACCTGGGTATTCAAGTTTGTTTTGTTCTTCTCATCTGATGGGTCTGAACCCCTGGTGAGGTGGCTGATGTGCTAACCTCACATGTGCATCACCTAGTGAAGCAAAAGTTGGTACTTCTTGGCCAATTGAGAAGATAATTGTATCTCAGAAACAGAATGATTTAAGTGGCTAATTAAATGACCCAGAGCTTAGTTTTCAACACCTTTGAAGGGAATGTTGAGATTTGATGGCAAGGTTCATACATAGAAAATCTTTCAGCTTGTTTAAAACACCTTTGCTGAAATTAATGGCCATTGATATTGCATTGAAAATAGTGATGCTGTAATACAACATTTACCATACTGTATATACATGGTTCCCAGAGTTCCAAAAGTCATCATCTATGATTATCTGATTATTTTTTTTTACAAACAACTCCCTGAGATTTTTAATATAGCAAGTGACTCTTCAAAAATTACTCTCTTTCCAATTTCCTACTCCACTCAGTGAATGCTGAAGAAGAAGCAGTAAATCATATAATTGAATATGATTTTAAGGTCTCTGAGGTAGCACTTTCCATTTGATCCTCAGTAGCATTTTGCTTGGCTTCTTGGATTGAGGCAGGAGATCTTTTGAAGGCAGACTGAGTGAGAAGGGGCATACCAAATGGGAAGGGTGCAGACTAGGTGGGAAAGGTGCAGACTAGGTTGGAAAGGTGCAAACTAGGTGGGAAGGGTGCATTCTTAGCAGTGTGCCAAGATGACTCATGCTGTCTGTCATTGCTCCATTCTGCACAGGTGCAGACCTTACCTGCCCTCTTCTTCGTGCTCACATTTTATTTCAGAGATGTTCACATTGAAGTGATAAAATATTTTTCCAAAATGGACACTAGCTCTTTAGGAAAACATAGATTAGAGTCTGAGTGATCAAATTATTTTAAAAGGGACCTTTTCCCTGAGTTCACAAAAAACCAAGTACTCCTAAACCAACATTTATATCCCCAGACAAGGTATTGCCTGCATCTCTCTGAGCTATAAACCACAGATCTTCAACTTATGATTTCCATTTTTATTTTCAAGACAAGTCCTCCTTTGTCTAGATGGAAATTCTGTAACCAGGACCACTCTTGTCCTCCCACCTAGGCTTGGTATCCCATCTAAACTTGGACTTGTGTTCCGTAGAGTGAAAAATGCGAAAATAGGACTGCATTTCATGACCAGATTTTTCACTTTATCATTTCTTTCCCTTTCCTAGTTATTTCTTCTGTTCTTTACAGGAAGAAAAACAAAGCCCATTTAACAGCTGAAAAGCACACTCCGCAGAGGTTTTAAAGATTACTGGCAACAAAACATATTTATGTCTTTAATAAGGAATTGAAATTTACCACTTACTGTATAAATTTTTCCTCTCTGTTCTTTCTCTCTGGAAATCATTGGTGTTGGGTGCAACAATTTGGTTTACACAATTTTACACTAATGCCTTTTGATTTCTTAGGAAATATTTTATAATGATTCCTGTCAGTAATAAATTCTTGAAATAATTCTAAGTTCTGGTGTATATGGTCACATCTGAATTAAATATTAAATTATATTGTATGACTTCTAAGTAACTGAAGATTGAAAGAGTACAGGATAGAATGAATACAGGCAGGTGTTAGGATTTATAGAAAGGCAAAGATGACTATGGAACATAGGTGATGTATTTTAAAATGAAAATTAAGTGATCATCTGTAGAATCCAGATTAAAATAACCCAGGTAAAATTGGTTCTGTGTTACTTCTCTAAGAGTCTTCTTGCAAAGTCTTTCTTAAAAGACAAAGAGGTTACAGTGCAACAAATCAGCTGAGTCTTTAAGAGTAGTCTCTCTGATAATTCCTTATCCTCCTTTTTTTGGTTTGGTTTTGTTTTTTTGTTTTTTTTTGAGACTAGGTCTCACTATTTTTGCCCGTGGAACCTCAGGCTCTCATTGCCCAGGGTACCACAGACTCAAGCAATCCCCAGCCAGCTGGGATTACAGGCATGCACCACCATGCCCAGCTATTTTTTTGGAACTAGGTCTCACTACGGGCCCCAGGCTGGACTCGAACCGCGATCCCTAGCCCCGGCCGCTTCATAGGCTGAAGCTTACAGACACGAGCCACCGTGTCCGGCTCTTTTTTTTTTTTTTTTTAAGTTTTTTTTTTTTAATTTATTGCATATATATTTTTTCATTGTCTGCCCCAAGGTTCTCCCACCACCTAATCACCTGTGAACCATCTTAATCTCTTGTGTCCATCCCTCCCCCACTACACTCCCCTCCCCCTCTCTTGCTCTATGCTTCAGTTCTGCTGACAGTTTTAATTTTTTCTTGTCTATTTGTTTTCCCTATATCCCTCATATAAGTGAGACCATCCAGTATTTTTCTTTTTCTTTCTGGCTTATTTCCACTAACATGTTTCCTTCTAGCTCCACCCATGTTGCATCAAATGATGTAAGTTTGTCTTTTTTGATTAATGAATAATATTCCATTGTGTACGTATACCACAGCTTTCTGACCCATTCATGTCTGGGGGGCACTTAGGTTGTTACCATATCCTGGCTATTGTAAATAGTGCTGCAATAAACATTCAAGTACAGGTGTCCTTTTGAATTAGTGTTTTTGTATCCTTTGAGTAAATTCCCAGAAGTGGGATTGCTGGATTGAATCATAGTTACATTTTCAGTAGTTTCAGGATCCTCCACAGCTTTCCATAGTGGCTGGACCTGTTTGCATTCCCACCAGCAGTGTAAAGCTGTTCCTTTCTCTCCACATTCACATCAACATTTGTTGTTGCCCATTTTTTAAATATGGGCCATTCTTACTGGTGTGAGATGATATCTCATTGTGGTTTTCATTTGCGTTTTTCTGATTACTAGTGATGCTGGGCATTTTTTCATATGCCTATTGTATTCATTTGTTGTATTTCATATGCCATTTATATTTCTTCTTTTGAGAAGTGTCTTTTTAGCTCTTTCCCCATTTTTTGACTTGGCTTTTTGCTTTGTTTTTGTTAAGTTGTGTGAGTTCTTTGTGGATCTTTTGTTATCAGACCATTATCACTTGTATGAAGGGCATACAAGTGATACCATTCAGTTGTTTTTGTTATTGTCTCTTTTGCTGTACAGAAGCTTTTTAGTTTGGTGTAGTCCCAGCTGTTTATAGTTTCTTTCATTTTTTTAGCGTCTGTTGATGTGTCCTGAAAGATTTCTGAAGTGTAAGTCTTGTAGTAGTTCACCCATATTTTCTATGTACTTTATGGTTTCAGATCTTACATCCAAATCTTTTATCCATTTTGAGTTGGTTTTTGTACATGGTGTGAGGGAGTCGTCTAGATTCATTCTTTTGCATGTAGCAGTCCAGTTTTCCCAGCAACATTTGTTGAAGAGACTATCCTTGTTCCATTGTATGTATGCCCTTGTGCCTTCACTTGATGGTTTTTGGTCTTCCTGGAGGTGTCTGCTGACCTGTTGCAAAAGTCTGAGATTTTCTGGGATTTTGCATCAGTCCTTTTTCCTTTTTTTCAAGCTATATTTTTCAAGAGAGTAATTGCTTTTGGTCTCCCTGTTTCACTATGTTGTGGGTGTATCCTGATCCCCCTTCTCTATGCTCTTCAGGAAACATGTTCAAGCAAGCCCAGAAACTTTATTTGAAAATAAAGAATATGGAAATACTATTCAAAGTGAGTGGAATATGGTAAGCCTGGCCACCCACGGCTTTTGCCTCATTCAGTGTATTTATATATTAGCTTTTCAGTCATCATTTCTAAATAGACTTTTTTCCTGTTAGATGCAATTTTAGATTTTGAAAAACATATAAAAAAGCTTAGTAAGCCTGAAAAATTGGTATTTTATTTTTATAATTTGATGATCTTCAGAGTTCCCAATCCATCCTCAGAATTTCCTCCTGCATAGTCAGAATAGTTAAATATTTTCAATGGTTATTAGGGGAGTAAGACTAGAAGTCTTGCTCCAAAAGTAGTAGTCAGTCATCTTTGAGGAGAAATATGCCAACTGTATTGTAAATTTTGCTATATGTGAAGTCTTAACATACCAAGGTTTTGATATTCATTCACTAATCATCCTACAGATGTTTGAGTATCTTCTCTGGGACTACTGCAATGGTATATTGTATAGTATACCCTCTGGTCATTGTCCTTGAAATTGAATTTTAATGTACCATCCTCAGGAACCCAAAGAATTACAGAGGAGAATAAAACATATCTTTCATTCAAGGGTTGGTCTCATACTTTGGAGGTACAAAACAACTCTAGTAAGGTAATATATGTTGAGTGAGAATAGGGGTACCATATGCTGTTGGGGTTTGGAGGAAGGAAGCCAATATTTGCAGGGATAATCAGGGAAGACTTCCAAACAAATATTTTAGACATTTCTGTCTGAAAAATTCTGAGTATCTTTTGAAGCCAAATATAAACATACTTGTCATTTCCTAAATATGTCCTTCCCATGCCCCCATAACACTCAGCATGAAGGATAAGGAAGATTTAGGAGTTGAAGCTGATCCAGTTGTGAAACTTGGATAATTTAGGAAAATTGTGGCACCAGAAAAGAGAGAAGTCAAAGAAGGAAGAAGAAAACTTTTTCAATAAATTGATGACTCTTTTGGACACAGTGAAACAGAAATGCAAGAAGACGTCAACATGTCTTTGTCTAACAGGCAGGTAACAGTATAGAGTGGTGCTGCACAGGGTAGAGTAAGTTTTCAGTTGACTCTGCACAAGCCAAGGCTATGAATGTGGATAGATACAACTCTAATATTCTGTTACTTAGGTGAAACTATTGCTAGGACTCTTGATTAGTATCTAAGTTGATATTATGCCCTGATGTTCAGTAGGGTAGAGATAGTTTCTATATTACAGTTATAACTGAGGTATTTATATATAAGATGCTAATAATTAGAACTATATAAATTCAGGGATAGTTTCATGCTTGTTCTTGTGAAAATGACAGGCATTGAGGGAAGAAAGAGAAAAAAAGATGGTTCTGGCAGTTTCTAGAGACCAAAGTTAAAAGGAACAAAAATAGAATGAGATCCTTTTCTACGGTATATTTTCTCTGTGGGTTTGGGAAACTATTTTAATACTATTTTCTAATTTTGTAATTCTTTCTTTAAATTCAAGATAACAGATAGGAAAGCTGTCATTTGCATTTTGACTTAATCAACTATCTCATTAGCACATTCTAATGCAAGTGTTCTGATTTATTGACGAAGTTTACTGGAATCTGTATGTTTGGTTATGTGTAGATTTGTTAACTGGTTTTGCTTTTGAATTTGAGTATTTTATTTATAGGGAGTATAGCTCTCCATCTGCATGTGGTATTACAGATTTCAAGGATTTCCTATTTTCTTCAAAATATGATTGAACATAAGTGGCAGATAGTTCTTTCTAACTCTATTCTTTCAGTGTGATCTTTCTTTGGGGTCTTATTAGCATAATCCTATCCCACAGCTCTGTCATTGGCTTTCCTACCTTGATTCTTGTGTTTTTAAAATATTGAACCATTTGCAGATATAAAGTACAAAGCCCAATAATATCTATTTTTATAACTGAATTGTAGTCATAAAGAAATATTTTGCAGTTTAGTTTAAAGACACAAACAAACCAATAAAAACAAACAACCCCCCTAGTTAATAAAACAAGAGGAAGTGTGGGACTCAGAATTGCAAACAGCTTGGAAAAGATTGACATCACTACAGATTCCACAAATACTAAAAGAATAGTAAGAAAATAATAAGGACTCTAAGAGAATAATAAGAATAAAAAGAATAATATTATGAACAGTTGTGTATTAGTAAATTAGATCACCTAATTAAAATGAACAAATTTACTGAAAAACCAAAACTGCCCAAGTCATTCAAGAAGAAATAAATAGACATGGTGGTGGGAGAACCTTGAACTATACTCTCTCTCTCCACACACACACACACGCACGCACGCACGCACGCACACACATATGTTACATCATTATATATAATCAATTAAAAAAAGAAGAAATAAATAGCCAAAATAGCTATGTATTTAATAATAGAATTGAATTTTATGACTGAAAACCTTTCTACAAAGAAACAACATCCTTAAGTGACTTTACTGGTGAATTCTACTGAATATTTAAGAAAGAAGTAATATGAATTCTGTAACAACTTTTCTAGAAAAATTGGCACAGGAGGGACTGCTTCCCATTTCATTATGAAGCCCTAATACTAAACAGACAAAAATATTATGTAAATGTAATCTAACTAGCCATAAAAAAGTACAATGCATTTTAGTCAGTAGAGTTTGTCCAGGGATGCATGACTAGTTTAGCATTCAAGAACCAATTTACTCATACTGACAAACTAAAATGGAAAAATGATGTGATCTTTTCAATAGAGGCAGAAGGATTTTACAAAATCTAGCATCCATTCCTGCTAATTACTCTCAGTGAATTAGGAATAAAAAGGAACTTTCTTAGATGAATAAAGAACTTCTGTGAAAAGACTGCAGCTAACATAATATTTGATGGTAAGACTGAATGCTTTCTCCAAACATCAGGAATAAGTCAACCATGTCTAGTCTTTTGATTCCCAAGTAATATTGTACTACTAAAGATTCTAGCTAATGCAATAAGTCAAGAAAGAGGAATAAAAGACAGTCACATTAGATTAGTAGTAGTAAAACTGTTTTTATCCTCAGGTATTATCTATGTGGAAAATCCAATGTAATATACAAAAAAAAACAACCTAACCAGTCTAGCAAGGTTGTGGAAAATAAAGTTATTGTACAAAAATCATTGAAATTTCTATATACTAATCTACAAATAATTGGCAATAAAAAATTTCAAGCTACCACTTTCATTAACAAAAAAATTTGAAATGTTAGGGGAAAATTGATAAAAGATGCAAAAGACATTTTCAGATGTGCTGAGAGAAATCAAAGATCTAAATGAAAGATACACTGTGTTTATGTTTCAGAAGATTCAATATTATTAGGATATCATTTCTCACAAAATTCCAACTAAAATTATATCAGACATTCTAAAGAAATTCTAAAATTCACATGGAAATTAAAAAATAAATTAACCAAAACAAGAACAAAATTAAAGATCTAATACTACCTGATTTTAAGATTAATCTTAAAATTAGAGTTTAAGACTAAGTAAAGATAGTACAGTATTGGAATAAAAGTAGACCAGTAGATCACATAGGACAGAAGTGGACCCACATAATTGTGAACAAAGGAAATTCATTGGAGAAAGAAAAGTTTTTTTCAATAAATCATTTATTGATTCTGGAACAAATGGATCTCAAAAAAAAAAAAGGTCTTCATGGTTTGTGCAGTCAAAATTAATTCAAAACGGATTGTTGAACTTTATAGAAAACCTGAACTTAGAAAATTTCTAGGGACAATTTTTATGACCTTAGCTTATGTAAAAGTTTTTTAAGATGTAGCATCAAAAGTATGATTTGTGAAAGAAAAAAAAGGTAAATAAGACTACATCAATTGTAAAAACTTTGGCTCCTTGAAAGATATTCTTAAGATGGTGAAAAAATGAGCCATAAACTGTGGGAAAGGGGAATATCTGATAAAGAATTTAACATTCAGTATACATAATTTCCATGACTCAATAATTGAAAAACATAGAAACTGTCCTTAGAGTTAAAGGGCAAATGATTTCAGCAGAGTTCAATAAAGAGGCTATACGAATGGTATATTATATATATATATAATTATATATATATATATAATTAAACCTATGGAAAAATGTTCACCACCATAACTCTTAGGGAAATGCAAATTAAAACCAACTTGAGATGCCACCACTAGACTCAAATTAGAAGACAGCCATGCCACATGTTGGTGAAGTAGTGAAGGATCTATAACTTTAAAATTATGCTGCTTTGCTGATAGAATATCAAATGATAATAACCATACTGGAAAATAGGTTGACAACTTAAAATTGGCAATTTCCTAAAATTTTAATATACCTCTACCATGTAGATTTAAAAAGTCTTTAAAACTTAAGAAAAAAATAGAGTTATATTAGATTTTTGAAAAGTTTTTTCAGGAAGCATAAATTCCAGTTGGGCAGTGATTAAACCAAAAGTTAGGAATACTCCACCATAGTTTCTGGGGCAAGATTTTTATAGGAAAGGAATGGAAAAAAAGAAGGAAATTATTTGATTGCCCATAACCTATCTTAAGCAGTTGCATTATTTGGCAAATAATTGGCTGCTATTGTGATTGGCTGTTTAAACTTAAGGACATTTATAGGACTTTTTTTTTTTTAATGAAGGGAATTGTGTTATGAATACCAGAGTTTTTAATCTGGGATGAACTTGGAAGAGATTTTTAAGGTTTGAGTCTGGGCCCAAATTGCCTGAAGTATTTTTAATGGAAACATCAAGTTATGTGACTATAATACTTACCATGTCATTCTTTTCATCCCAGAGGGCAAGTAGAGTGAAGAGAGAAGGTTCCAGTCAAGACTAAGGAGGTGATTTTGTAAGCAGAATTTAATTACTTTTATAGTTAGGTGACAAAAATTAAAGACTTCATTAATTATTAAGTTACCCACTTTAAACCCTGACTGTGAAATAATCAGCAACAAATTTTAAGGGTTGACTGCTTGCCTATATGGCATATGAAGAAAGCTTTCTTTCTTTCTTTCTTTTTTTTTAATTATAAATCCACCAGCTATTAGTTTAAATTGTTCTAGTCTTATATTATGCTAGTAAATTCTTTTTTCCTTTTCTGTTGGAAAGCGAAATAAATACACAATTGCAATATACATGATGATGTTCAAACTAATGTTATCAACCAAAAAAAAAAAACAACCCTCCCCCCAAAAAAACAGCAATGTGTTGTCAGCTTCCTGGGTAGAAATGACTTAAGGAGCAAACTGGTTTATCATTTCATGGTTCCAACTGTTTTATGATTGCTGTGGTATTGCTAAGTTAGTAAGGAAGAGAACAGAAAAGTTAAATATACAGAGAAATTCATGTAGAAATAAGATCATTTGCATTTATTTACTGTACAAAATTTAAATCCTTGAAAGTTCACTGTTGTAAGGAGAATTCTGCTATGTAGTGTTATAAAAGACAAAAGTGTATGCTATAAAAGGCAAAGAGATATCTAGGAAGCAATTTTCTTAACACTGATTCCCCACTCTATTAAATAGGCTATTTTAGTAAACTCTTCAGTTGGAATCTTTTTCATAAGCTACCTTGAGATGCTTCTCTAAAGATGATGAAACAAATGAGACAACACAAGCTCTAACTCTGACCATTGGCTGTTGCAAATCTCATTATGCAAGCCAATTGAGGAATTAGCGATAGGAACTAAAATGGCCCATCTAAAATCAATGATTACATGCTAACCCCTACTTTAAAACAGTCTTTTTGAATAATTATAGTTACAAATTAAATATACATTTATATAGTGTAAAATGAACTCTGATCAAAATTAGTGTCTGAACTCACCTCCTCCAGATTTTCTATAATTATAAATGTGATTTTCAATTGTGAAGGTTTTAATAAAGATAGACTAAGCTATGTTGTTACAACAAAAACAAAATCTCAGTAATTTAGCATAACAAAAGTCTATTGTCAACACTGCACATCTACCTTAAGTCAGTGATTTCTGTTTAATATGGTCTCTCCGGGACCCAGATTGGTAAAAGCTCCACTGTCTCATAGCTGTGCCCTCTGGAACATGTGGCCTCTTTGGTCACTGCATAAGGGGAAAGGGAGATTTGGAGAGTTGCACACTAACCCTTTCAGCATGAACGTGACATGTTCTTTGACTACAGTGTTGGGCTCATCGTGTGGGATCCTTGGATCCCTCTGAGGAAAAGTTCAACAAGTTTCTGTTATTCAGCACAAGTTTATTAAGAAAAAGAGATGCTTGCACAGGTAGCAATTTTAAAGGGCAGGTGTTGCTGCATTTTTTTTAAAGGATCAGGATGACTTTATATAACATTCTTTGGTGGAATTTTATCACTTTGTGGAATTTATCACTTGATTTAGATCGGTTTTTTGTAATGACAAATTATTCTGTCTGTCCCACCTTTGATTCCTGACCTTGCAAAGCATCCATAGCTCATTTAACAACTCATTGGATTCTGGCTTTGTGAAACTTCTGTCCTAAATTTTGTACTCCAGCTTCCATCAACTCTGTTGACCATATCCTGCCAGACATCATTTGAAGAGTTGAAGAAGGGAAGTATTTCTTGTGTAACTACTTCAGGCTGGATCATGGCATAGAGTTGTCCCTAAGGGGCCTGAAATGTGGTCTTTCTAACTCTAACCCTAGACCTGACTGGTGATTTGTCCTTTCTTCTGGAAGGAAGTGTAGGCTCACTCCTATGGTGGCATGTTTGGGCCAGCTGTTGTTCCTTTTGGAAGAGGAGGAGGAGCTAATGGCCTCTAAAGGAGAAGAAACTAATTGAACAATGAAACTGAGTGTGCAAGATCTAATGAAAGGAATGAGAAATATAATAGCAAAGGATTCCAGAAAAGATAGGGCCCAGTTGATGATTCCTGCACTGGGAAGAAACTCTTCTTTAAGTCTGATAGCTCTGATAGTTGTCTTATTTTGGATATTACCTGTACACTTGGTTAACATAATAATGACAGTTCTCTTCTAGATGAAAGCATGTTCCCTTTGGGTCATAGTATTAGGTCATAGTGTATTAGGAGAGTCCTATGGTAGAATTGTTTTCAAGGGATCTATTGTGAGGAGGAGAAACAGGTAGAATAAGTGAATGTCTTTGTTTTTAAAGTATGGTCAGATTTTTACAGAAAATGAACTCTACCTGGCATCCTAGAAGTAATATTTTTAAAAGAAAGTTTGATTAAGATGCTTATAAAATGGCCTCTTTTTATGCCACTTAAGTTTTTTGTGTTTTCTCATTTGTTAATATAGAAAGTGAAGAATCAATATATTCTTCAATTTGCCATTATTTGTATAAATAGTAAGTTGTCAATTTCTGTTACTCAGATAATCAAAATGACTGTTTATAGTCACATTGTGAGATTTTGTGTTTGTATAGAAATATGTGGCTACAATGGAAACTCACAATATATTTTCATAACACGTAAGGTGATTTCAGATTTTTTTCTTCTGTTAGGAATCTAAGAGTCCCAGTTTTTGCTTGAGTTATTATGTTGCCTTTCCTCCCATAAAGCTAAATCATCAGGGAAAAGAATTTATATCATGATGGAATTATCCTGACCTTGACCTTTTATTTAGGCTATTTCCTAAATCTTTGGGGAGAGGCCATAAAAATCAAATGTGGAAAGAATATGAAATAGCAGTGGCACAACTATTAGAGTCCCTTTGCTCTCTTAGAAACATTCAGGGAGATTACTTATGTTCAGATCATCAAATCCAGCAATACTCAGTCTCAATTTAGAATAGCAAATAGTGCAATCTATTTGATTGTAGATACTAATTGAGGGAAAGAACTCAGTGTTACTTTGCAGATAGAAAACTGAAAAAGTAATAGAGAATACTCATAAAAGTTCCTATTGAAAACCAACTTCTCTTACTTGCAAAACAAGTATTTTAATCTGTAGTTTTGAAAGCATTTTTTTTCTTATTCAAGAAAAAAAAAAAAAAAAACTAGTTACCTGTTTTGGATATATCCAAATCTGTCACTTAAAACTTCACCTCTGACTATTTAATTCCCTACAAGTTCCTGATCGTTACTGTCCCAGTACACCTTGTACATTCATCCTGATGTCATCTTTCCTCACACAATATGCCTATGTGAATTTTACAAGCATTTATTAAACACTTTTAAGAAGCAGGCACAAAGATTTGCTCAATACAAATATGAAAAAGATGATCTATGTACTTGAAGAATTTACAGGCCAGTTATGAGAGAGGCACACATAAACTAATATTTTGGTATAATGTTGCTGTATTTAAGGACTTTATCATGAACTCCCCTCTTTTTATTACTCATTCTTCTTTTTCGTATGTTTAAATACTTCTTGGTCTCAAATTTATGTTTCTGTTATAGGTCTCTTCATGTGTTCGAATTGCTGACTTGAAATCTCTACTTGGCTATCTCTTAGAGAGCTCAAACTTTACTTGTCCCAGATGTGACTCTTGATTTTCCCTCCTTCATTTAGCACAATTATCACCCCCATTTTCTTGATCTAAAGCCTAGGATTCATCTTTGATTCTTTGATTCCTTAATCTCCACTTTGCAATTCATTGGATTTTTAACTCTAAAGTACAAATTGATTCCGTCCCATGCAGTTATTCTGCACTGCTACCATTCCTGGTAATTCTGGTAATTCCCGTCCCGTCCCGTCCCGTCCCGTCCCGTCCCGTCCCGTCCCGTCCCGTCCCGTCCCGTCCCGTCCCGTCCCGTCCCGTCCCGTCCCGTCCCGTCCCGTCCCGTCCCGTCCCGTCCCGTCCCGTCCCGTCCCGTCCCGTCCCGTCCCGTCCCGTCCCGTCCCGTCCCGTCCTTTTCATTCCCCCCCCTTTTTACAGTTAAATTTCCAGTATTATTTCTTGACTAAACTGTACTACCTGGTTTCCTTAATTGCCCCTTACATATGGTAGCCAGATAAATTTTACAGTTAAGCGTGATTGAATTTCTCTTTGTTTAAAATTCTCAATAGTAATAGTTTATCACCTTCAAATTCCTCCAAGATCTTTAACACTTTACAACATTTGGTTTCTGCCTCTGTTTCATTATCTTTATCTCTAGCTTCAATCTGCCTCCCTTTCTGAGCTCCAACTATGCTGACTCACCTTATTTTCCTTGAACTTGCCAAGCTCTTTCCTACTAAAGAACAGTAGCTTTTCTATTCTTTCTTTCTGTCTAGTCTTCTCATTGGCTTTATATCAATTGCATCTTAGCTTAATCACCTCAGAGAGGTTTTCTCAATAACCCAATTTTTTTAAATAGCTTTATTTCCTACAAAGTAATTGTTTTAATGCCATGCCAGGTAATTTAGTGAAAGGCTGTAACAAGCTGAGCCAGAGGAATGATAATAAAGCAGCTAATATTTGAGAATATAGGTAAAAAGAATTTCAAGGGGGAGAAAAATTTTGCAACTAATATGCTTGGCACAAGACTTATATCCAGAATATATAGAGAATTTTCAATGCTCACTAGTAAGAAAACAGACAATCCCATAAAAAAAAAAGACAAAAGATTTGAACAGGTGCTTTCATCATGATGTCTTGATGACTGATAAGAACATTAAAAGATACTGAGTATCACTAATCATTAAGAAAAATACAAGTTAAAACCATAATGAGATACCCAAAACCACAGTGAATTGCTACTGCTGACCAAATAGAATGACTTAATGAAAACAACCACCAGAACAATGAACATTACCAACTCCTGGTAAGGATGGAAAGCATCTGAAATTCAGTCAGATACATGATCATAGGAATGCAACTAGTATAGCCATTTTGGAAAGTATTTCCTTAGTCGTTATAAAGTTAAACAGAAACCTGTGCATGACCCAACCATTCCACAAAACCTGTGGAAGAATATGTATAGTAAAATTAGTAGTAATTTACAAAAAGAGTATACAATGTAAATACCCCTTCAGTTGTTCAATGAGTAAACAAATTGTGGTATATCCATGTATGGACTAATACTCAGCAGTGAAAAAGAAATGGACTGCTGCTATACATAACAGTATGGATGGATCTCATGTATTATGCTAAATTAAAGGGGTAAGATTCAAAAGTCTATATCCTTTGTTTCTGTTTCTATGCCATTCTGCAAAAAAAAAAAAAAATGAAACTATTGTAATAGACAACAGATTAGTGGTGGCCAGGGGTTTATTTCACGATAAAGAAATAGCACATGATCATGTTTTGGGATGATGGAACTTTTGTGTGATTGCTATGGTAACAATTTTTTTGTTAATTCTTAGGACAGTACACCAAAAAGAGTAAATTTACCTGTTACTTTTAAAATAAACTTAAAAAGAGCAAAAAGGTCAAGGTCAGTGTCCTATATTTGTTGCAAGATTTTGATTTGTTTGTTTGTTTCATTGTGTTGTTGCACTGCCAGGCCAAAATTCAATTTCCTTTTCTCCCAGAAAAGAAGTGTCTGATTACAGGTTTCCCTCGGGCAACCCACATGACAATGACATTCTTTAAACTGATAATGCTGTATTGATTCTTCTCATTTTTTATTAGCTTTTTTTAAATGAGTGAGGTTTTTGTTTTCTTATCACAAGCTTACCTTATTAGTGCTAGTATTTAATTTCATATTGTAATGATGCTTTTTAAAACTACTAGTGGAAAGATTTAACTTGCATTTTCTTAAAAGTGGGGTAATTTTTGATGTTTTGTGACTCAGCATATCATATATTTAAACTCTTTAACCTCAAAAGTAATTAGATTGTAGGTATATAATCCATTGTTTCCCCAATTTTTAATATTGTGTGCTCATCTCTAATTAAGACATCTCTGCCTATTAAAAGATATAAACATTAGTCGGACAGTGTTTCATACCTTAACTTCATTATATTTTGTCGCAATCCATTGTACAAATGTTAAGTTAATTACTTGAAACCCAAACCTACTTGCTTAAAGAATTTCCATTTTCAAGTACATTAGAGTCATTATTCACTCATTGCATCTTTTGATCACCTTTGAAAAATTTCCCAGCATTTATTTTTCTATTATCTCCCTCAACAAAAAAAGTTACTTTTTGTTCTGCTGATGTATGCCATGGTATGTGTAACTCCATTTCATGAGTCTATAGAGGACTGGGTTAGATTTGGAATGCATCCTCAACATTGCTGCAACATTTCAAACATCCCGTTTTCTGATGCCTTCTCTTTCCAAAAAGCAACTTGATTTATTTATGTAACTGTTATTGCTGTTGTAGTTTAATTCCCTTTATCATCTTTTCTCTCCATTTGGAATGATATGCAATATGCAGGGGGATATTTGATTTCCAGTGGATATCATAAAAGAATGTTGAGAGTTAAGTAGGGAACATTCTTCATACAGAATTTATCCAGTTATTAAGCTGTCCTCCCTCAGTCACAGAATGTTACCATAGCTTCATCCACAGTGTTTCTTTTAAAAGTTGTCATTTAAAAACTATAAAACCAAATATTTAAAAGCACTCTGAATGTTTACTTAGCTGAGCCTTGCTGTTGATTTTGTTGTTTTATGGAATGCTGTAGAGAATTCCATTGTTAATCATGTCCTAACCCTATAAAATATGTAATAAACTGCTGAACAGAATGATGACAGCAGATAGAGAACAGAGTTTCATTTGAATTCATGCAAATGTAGAGGTTTTCCAGAAAGCCATTTTTAAAGTATGAGCCACATTTTGAAAATAAAACAAAGAATAACGCCTTGGAGTAGAAATCTGTAATGAAACCCATAATAGCTGAAAGAGTACAATAAATTCTGCAGGGAGAGCTTTCCATTTTCTGTTCCTTTTCAAATTCTAATACTAAGCTCTATTAGTAGTCAGTATAAAATAATGAGACATGAGTCCTGCTGGTGTAAAACTATTACTGATCTGTTACTTTGCATAAATTTTTGCTCAAATGATTGTGGTCTTCTTATGAAGGGCCTGTTATACGCTTTCCAGTTAAATAGAGGAGACCTATTAACCATCTTCTTTGAATGAATAGTGTTGGAATTTGCAGGCATCGCACTTTTTACAAGTTGGGAAAAGAAAGGGATTGCATGCAAGATCTCAAGGGTGTTTACTCCAGTCAGAGTTTGGTGTTCTTTGAATATGTGAATTGAACTTCTTTTCATTAGTTTTAGTGCCACATTAAGAAAAAGCAGAAGGCATTTTTATTACATTAAAGATGGGTGGGTATATTCCAAAATAGTCTTTTTCCTCCATCTATGTCACATCATTGTTTTTCTTCTTAATAGTTATAACAAGAAATGTATCATTTTCTTTCCTACAAACTCTGATCTTGCCCTTGTAATTCCTACCTTAATTCATGTTATTTCTGGTCACAGATTCTTTTCAGTCTGTCAGCTTTGATTCTTTTTCTCTTACTTCATATGTTTTAGCAGTTGCCAAATTATTTTGATTCATCATCCTTCATGATTTCTCTCATATCCGTTGCTTTCTTTTTCATTCCCAGTGCCAGCATCCTGGTGCAGACCATTATGGACTTATGCCTGAATTATTACATCTTTAATTGGTTTTCCAACCTCCAGTTAATTCCCTCACATTCCATGCTACATATTACCACTAGATTTATCATATTAAAACATGACTTATCATACACTTACCAATTTGAAAGTTTGAAAATGATTGAAAAAAATAATCGAAACTATTAGTGTTATTATGAGACAGCATTGCACAGAGGTATATTGGCTTTGGAACCTAATAAACATGGATAGGAATCTCCGATTAATCCCTTAGTAGTAGTATACCTTAGGGACTGAGTTACTTGACCTTTTTGGATCTCAAGGTTGTCAACTGAAAATAGGGAGAATAATTCTAAAAGTATTCTAAGGACTAACGACAGTAGTAAAGTGTTTGGCTTTCTGAGAAAATAGCTGTTAGTCAATGATAGCTATTTTCAGAAGTAGTGTTGCTATTATCATCATCTTTAGGATAATATGGGCAAAGGGAACAGAGATTAGAAAAAGGTACTAGGTATCTTCCTGGGTAGAAAGCATAGGGGTATAGAAGTCTTTTACATCAGCAGAAGTTTCCCAAAGTGAAGATTTTAAAAAAGTGTGTTTCTTACAATGTTTACATTTTTTTTTTTATAAATCTATGCCTTAAATAGACTACAGGCTATGGTTTTTCATATACACAGGCAAGATTTCCTTGCAATCCTGAGAATCAAAGGTCATTGACTTTGACAATTAGGAACTGAATGGTGACTTTGCAGATTGCCATTTCTTAGAGAGCCATGGGTGACCACTTAATAGGAATGAAGAGAGAGGTGGACTTAAGAGAAATGATCAAAGGTGAATCAAGAAAACTTCACAACATATCCCAAGAGTAAATAAATGGTATGAAAGTAGAGACAGAATGGTAGATCTTTTATCCAGTAAATTCATAAAATAGGGTACTAGCTATGGGGAGCAACAGGACACGGACTGGTGATTTTTAGGAGACAAGAAAGATCCAGTGTTAAGGGTAAGTGTAGAAGTAAGGATGACCATGAGCTGGGAAGGCCGTTTTCAGGGTACAGTTAGGTGTTATTGTCTTCATGTGATCATCGTCTACATAGCACAGAAGGAACGAAGGCTGCCACTCTTTCACAATTCTTGATCATTATAAGCTTGAGGAATCTCAAACAGTCTCCATTTACAAACATTTGAGGTATGTACGTAAGACTAGAGGGAATTATAAGAAGTAGTGGCAGGTATTAGTTGAGACAACTGTTTAAAAAATGCATTTTTATTTAAAAATCCAGAAAGATATTGGCAGTTAGTCATCAGTTATTTTGACTCCAGGTTTATCAGACCTTCTGACCTATTTAAACACTGCACTAATACCATAGACTATAGATGAACACCTGGCTTCACAGACCTTACATTTAAGTAAGCACGGATCCTCAAGATAAGATACTCATTCAGAAAGTACATGTTCATTTTACATTCATAACACAGCATGTGCCAACTTCTATGCTAGGTAATGAGGATAAAATAGGAAATGAGACCTAGAGTTTTCCCTCAAAGTTTTATAGTTTATAGGTATCGTTATTAACTCTGGTTTGCAGTAACAAGTTCCACTGGTGTGGTACAAAGTAATAAGACAGCTTAGTCAGTGGTCACCTGTGGTTGGAAAATCAGGAGAGTATTCATTTATCACTTGTTTAAGTTGTGTCTTAAAAGAATGGCTATGTCATCAGTAAACAAAAGACAAGAGATTACTGAAACTTGGGTTGAGGGTATTTTCTGACAGAGGCAACAACAAAGTAAGTCATCAGTGTTGGGGACCTGTTTGGATAGCCCTAGCAATGACCAAGGATAAATGATAAATGAAGCAGCAGAAGTCACTTAGTCTAGGTCTCAATGTTGAATGTACTTCATGCTCAGCTGGAAAACAGCCTAAAATGTTTGTTCCTAACTACTTCCCCTTCTGAGTCGTGAAACCTAGAGAGTGGTCCAGAAAGTTGCATTTTTTCTGAATGCCTATTATTTTCTGTTTACTAAGAACACTGGGCAAATCTAATTCAGTTTGTCCTTGAATTATACTTAGAGAAACAATGATCTGGTCCCAAACATTCAGTCAGCACATAAAATTATTTTCTAAGCATCTGTGCTAAGTGGTTACCTACCTTTTGCATGAATTGGAACTGTCTTCTGAGACAGTCTATTCTGACTGTGAATATCCCTGCTAAGAAAGTTTTTCTTTTTATAGAGCTGAGATTTCTCCTCTATTCTACCTGTTCACTTTTAGCTCTCCCCACTAGAGACTACAGAAAACAATAGTAGGTCTTTTCCCATGCAAGAGCCCATCACATATTAGAAGGCCTTGCTTCTGTAGACTGGACATATCCAAGGCTCACTGGTTTGGATTTGAGTCCTATCCCTCTCCTGGATACTTACCTCTAATATATTTCCATTTGTCCTGTGACCTCTGTAAAGTGTGATACCCGGAACTAAATATTATTACGGCAATGTCTCTGAGTTTTATGTAAATAGCACCACAAGGGCCATGTGGTTTTATCATAATTATTTCTTCATATGGTCTCATAACTATTATAATGGATACATGGGGCAGAGGTTTGATTAGAATAGCCTTTATTAAGAGATTATGTACCACTGAGAAAAGAAAGGAACTGAAACTGAATAGTGTGCTTGGAATTGTCAATTACTAAACTTTGGAATGTAATAGAATGAGAGAGAATACAATCCTTGTCTCCTCCCACCCCCCACTCCCAATTCTACATTTAGTCTACATTTTGACTTGTATTCATTTCTCACCTCCTTTATCCTGGATGTGACTTTTTTCTCTTTCTCTTTTTCCCTTTCCTGCCCTGCCCCACCCTAATATGTGTTAAAATTTTCCCATGTGTCAGGTTAGAAAGGCTATCAGTGCTTTCATGTCATGTCAGGTACTTTTTGGATAGGACAAAATGCCGTACAACCCGAGAGAATATGAGTGGTGGGAGAGGGGCTTTTACTGGGGGACATAGCAAAATTGGTTGTTTCTATCTCTGACCTAGCCCCTCAGTGACCCTTGAGCATACTTGGATTACTATAGGAAGTTCTGAAATTTAGGCTCTGAAGTTAAGTTAACCAGAGCTGTAGCCATAATGAATTTAAATCATATATTGCTTTTTGGAGGGTTATGTTAATGTAGAGCTCTAGGTCTGTTTTAAAGCTATTAAACTAAGGCCAAAGAATGTTCGTGTATCTTCCTACAGGGTTCATTTGTCTATGGCTACAGTTTTATTTTATTTTTGAAAGCTGAATCATATTTTGACTTCTTCAAGTCAAAGGGGAAAGATTATTTCATTCTTGTATTTCCCCTTCTTTTGCTACTCATTGTTGTCTTCAGAATGTATGGCTACAATTTTAGCTCAGTTTGCATACCACCAACTTTTTTGAATATACCCTCAGAAGACTTTAATATCAATTTTTTCAAGATGGATTATTTTTTTAATGTGATAAACTATATGGGATAGCCTCCTACTGATAAAGAAGCTGGTGGGTTGAGTCAGGGGAGGGATGTAGTGTTCTTTTCCTGAGAAAGCTGTGTAATATTTTTTCATGTTTTGTGGTTATTCAGGAAAAAGTCTTGTAATTAACTCATTTGTATCCAAACTCAATATGACTGGACAGTCTCTAAAGTCCTTGAGTATTTACTCTTTCTTGCCCTTTAACAACTTGTTGAATTTGTCACAGACTGTTAGATCTCTTGTTTCTTCATCCTCTAATATTTTTCTTCTAGGAATAGGATGTCAGTGGGCTTTCCATGAACTCAGTTATTTTTCAAATATTACTAACATTTTAGGGTCTTTTTGACTGTGAATTATTTGCAACGTCTTTTGTTCCCTGCTTATATACCACAACTGAGAAGTCCCATGAGCTTCTTTCTATCTTTTTGACCCCAAAATTGACAACTGAATTGTAAAACACACCTATATCCACTATCCCAATTTCTCTCTAATTGATAGGTCTTGTTAATAAAGTGCATGTTAATAGTGTCAGGATTTTTCCACATCCTCACTCTACTGCCCTGTTCTCTCAGTACTAGCCACCTTCAGTAGAGCTTAATATGTTTTCATTTACTTTAAAAAATAACTGTAGTTAAGTACTCTTGGAAAAAAGCCAAGCAATGACAGTTCTTTTCATAAATTGTAAAATTTCCATTAATAAAAAGAAAATAGGAATTACACTAGAGTTATTACTGTTTTTTTAAACTGTTTTTTTTTAAAGGATCATTCATACTTTCTAATTAGCCAGGTGCACAGGAATACTGCCTGCCCTACTTTAATTTGTCTATATTTGTGTTCAAGATTTGACTTAGGACTTGGAGGTCTGCATTGGCGAGATTGATTCCATTTTACATCACTGTTCGAGTAGTGTAGTGGACATTTGCTTTGATGCCACACAGACCTGGTTCAGATTAAACAGCATGACCTTATGTAAGCTACATCTTGCCTCGATTTCCTTGTCTATAAAATATGGCTACCACTATATCCAACCTCACAGAGTTCAAGATTAAATTAAATCAGAACTATAAAGGTATATTCATTGCCTGACATAAAATTTACCCTCAAAAAATGGCAGGGACCCATCAGATATGTGTGATTATAAGAGTGCTCCATGAACAGCATCACCTGACTGTATACTAGTAGCAACGGGCACTAAACAAGTTCTTATAAGAATAGTTGTTTACTTATGATTATCTTTGTACAAAGAGCAAGGTGCAGGGTGCATTTAAAGGGCCTGGTTTATCTGTGTTCAGTTGCTCAGTGACATATGCTGATTGAATGGGTTGTGTCTTCTGCAAGGCAGGTATTTTTCTCTGTAATGAGGGTGAGTCCCTAGCTGTTTGAACCATCTGGGTAGAATCCTCACCACTCAGGTGTCTGGTTTTGTTTTGCTCTCATGATTTACGTTGGGTTCAATAAGAACATTTCCTGTGAACACTAGCAAGAGCCTCTTTGGGTGCCAGAGAGTGGCAGATTGATAACTGACAGTTTATATATTCTTTCAATTACTATCTAGATTATGTGCTTCTATAACTGAGTTTTCCTTTTTATTTATTTTTTTTTTTTAGCAGTGCTTAACATAATGTTCATTATATAGGCTCTTAGACTTTATTAGCTAGGAGATGAGCACATGGTCTTTTGTCTCCTCTTACATACCCATGTTGCTAGATTATATGGTAACACTATCAATACAAATGTCTTCTGGATTTGTAAAATCATCTGCAGATCAATCCCTTCATTTGTGGATCTTCTGATATTTATTTCTTATCTTAATTATAGCCATTCAGAATTTTTTCTGTTCAAATGTCTGCATTTAATGAAACAACTAATATGATATAATCCTAAAAGAAGGCTTTAAAGTGTCTATTTTAAGAATATTTTTCCTAAATAGAATCTCCAGTATTCTTTGAATGTGTAATAACTTCAGAGTACTCAAATGATAATGTTAGAAAGAATGACTTGGAGAAGGGCCACACTCGTACTCACTTTTTTCTTACCTTAATTGTATGTATACTGCTTGGTCAGTGTCTTTACTGGTAAACTTTTGCTTTTTCTGACTTTTCATTGAACTCTTCAGTTTGCCTGCTGTCAGTTACAGGGACCATCAACAGAAAAGAAGTTAGGGGCAAAGGAGCCCATATCGATGTCTTCTCTTATGAATCATTTAAGACAGAACAGCCAGCCCTGGCACCATCCTCTGCTGAAACGACGGAGCAGCTGAGAATCATCATAGGAAGCTTGGTCAGTGTTAGGACTTGGGATGTCTACACTCTATGACACAAGGAGATAAGTGGCAAAATCTTCAAGTCCTAACCTTCACTATCCTAGAAAGTTTGGTGATGCATTGTATACAAAAGACTTGAAATTTTTAAAAAGTACACAGTTCTTGAAATCCAGTAAAGCATTTTTATTAATTAAAAAAAGTAATAGCCTGCAAGTATTATACCTGTCAAAATAGGGAGTGTTGGACAATAATGACAATCCCAAATGTTAGTGACTTCATCCTTACTCATATAGCAAATTCATTGAAGGTTGTCAGGTGATTTGTTCATTGTTGTCACTTGGGGACCCCCTCAGCAGACTCCATCTTAATACAACTTCTGAGAGCACAGAGGAAGAAAGACCTTCTGAATGGTCTTATTCCAAAAATTAAATCTTCCAACTCAGACATGACTCAGGTCACTCCCTCTCATAACTTGCAGGTCTTTCCAGCCACAGAATGGTGGAAAATTATCTTACTGTGCTGAAGGAGAACTGGAGGTAGATATCAGTAAGTAGAAATAATGGCTATAATTATGAATTAGTTGATGAATCTTATGGTTAATATAAATTTGTATGTTTGTTAGAGTGGAAGGCATAACCTTTTAGCAATGTATTTGACAAGTCAGTCTCTCTACAGTTATTTTAACATTTACATTATGGCATACACATAATGTAAAACCTAGCAATAATAAATATAGCACTCTATAACAAGCTGTGTTTTAAGCATTTTACGTCTTCCACTTTATTCCTGTAGCCCGATGAAAAAGGTACTATTTTTGTCCTCATTTTGTAGTTGATTAATCTGAAGCACAGAGAAGTTAAGTGAGGAACCTAAAGTTTCATGACTGGTGAGTAACAAAGCCAGGATTTAACTGACTCTAAAGTCCAAGTTTTAAACACAGTGAACCATTTTCCTCAGAAAATTGATTTCTTAAATAATTAGTCTGTGCTATAATAGATTCTCCTAAGACTGGAAGGAGAGAATTGAGATATTGGCAGGGGAGTAGACTAGGTGACCAAAAAATTTCCTTCTAGCCATATGATTCTATTATGGTTCTGGAGTACATTCAAGAAAATATTTATTGAATGTGCCAGGTGCTGTGCTAGCTCTGGAGAGCTACTGTAGTGAAGACAATGAGCTGTGATCCCCATTCTCAATTTTTGTTCCTATAAACAGTCACTGAAGGAAAACAGAGTCCAGAGCAAACACATAGCCAGGGATTTAATATCTAACAGGGTAAGGGAAGACTCCTCATTGGAGCTGAGACAGACAAGGAGGGGGGAGGAGGGGATATTTGAAGAAAGCCCAGAGCTGAGGAGCAGGCAGAGTGGGAGAAGTCTGTTATAGATGGAGCAGAGACCAAAGACAGCAGCCTCACGTGGATGCAGGCCTGTAGATGCATGGCAATGACACAACCCGATTTCTCTGTATAGAAACCAATCGTGAAAGAGGTACAGGATAGAAACAAAAATCAGAGAAACAGATGAGACTGTTACAGTAATTTCCATAAGAGATGCTAGTTAGGCACCCAGGGAGATGGTGGCTGGCATAGGAGATACAGATTGGAGAGATTTAAAAGAAACCTGGCTAGGACTTAGTGATTAATTGGATGTGTGTATGGAAGCCATTTGATAATGACAGGGAGGAAGGGAGGGCAAGAGTAAAAAGGAGAGAAAAGAGAAAAGGATATTAGAGTCATTTCCCTGATTTCTGGCCTAAGCAGCTCAGTGCTTGGTGTTCCCAATAGTGATAGAGAATGTTTAGGAAAAAAAACCTTTGGAGGAGAAGAAGAAGGGGTATCATTGTGTAGTCTCTAAGGGGAAACAGGAAATGCCAAGATAAGGAATACATGGACTTCATGATACACATGTAGAATCACATGATAGAATCAAAAGTGAACAGCTAGGTGATGACACATCTTGAGGTACTGAGACATGGGGCAGGGCAAACCAGGAAAACATATTCTCACCCTTCATGTGGATCCAGGAACAACCTGAACTAATCTAAAGTGTTAGATGTGTTTTACTTCTCTGTTCGTAGAGGAAATTTGGCTGTATTATGAGCATTGCTCATTAGGATACCGCCTATAAGTCTAATTCTGTTTTCTCTGGTTAAGCCAGCATAGAATTTTCATCCTGTCGTCCTTGGGAAATTTTCATATCCCTCTTTATGTCATAAGATCCCATCACCGCAGTTCATTTGCCTGCTAGGTCAGTGTTTGATGCATGAAGCTAAAATCAAGATGATTCTTTCCAGCGTAACTCCTTACGATGCTTTAAAATAACAATCTTTGCTATATCTGTATTCAATACAAGTGCAACTGTTCTGCATTTCTTCATCCCCTTTTCTTTCTTGGTGGAATGGCAGTTTCTGTTGCTGAGTAGAACAGAGAGGAGGGCATTTTTAGGGCAATTATTAGCATGGGTGTCTCCTTACTCTCCAGATACTCATTACTTCTTTTTTTATTTTATGTGCAGATACAGCATGGCTCTGTTATTATAATTTCAGTTTTATCATAAACCAAATCTTGTTTCTGCAGAGCAACAGTTGAGTCTCTCAAAATCTTGCTCCTCACCACCAGCGTTATAAGGTGTTCTGATTGTTATATGTGATTCTATGCATTCTGAAACCAGGAAGCAATTCTCTCTTCCCATGATTTTGGCTAGACCTTTAATATAGGAGCTTATGCTCTCTCTGAGAAATTTAGGAAGGGACACTTCATGTTTAAGAAAATAACTCTGGAGCTGGAGTGTCTGGGTTATCTCACAACTCTCCAGACTCCAGCAGACTTTGCAATCTGCTATATGATCAGATCACTTTATAATGAGTCCTTCCTGTCAAAACATAATTCATTTTATGATTTAATATTCACATTGCAGTTGCTACCAACCTGATCATGTCATGCAGCATTTTGGGTATATTTGAGTAACTGCTAGTATATGAGCCAGTCACTAGGTACTTACTGATTTAATGGTCTTTTGCATTAAGAGCCCAAGATTTTTTCAGTAAAATGTGGAAATATTTTGATTTTTAGCCTTTATATGTCCTTTCATACAAGTGGCTGTTGCCGAATTACTAAAAATATTGTGCAGAGTGTAATTATGGATCCTGAAGGGTATGTTAAAAATCTAATTAAATTGAAACAAATTGTAAAAAAGTATGATGATGGTGTAAAAGTTAGTGAGTCAGTGATGAATTTGATTTTTTCCATTCATTGTATCAACAAACCCTGATTTTAGAATTTTAAAAGTGATTTTGAGTTTCTAATTTAAGTTATATTACTTACTTTTAATTTCATCTTTTTAGTGTTAGTAAAACCAGAATTTTCTCATAATTTTTATTTTTATTGTCTTATTGTATTAATCACAACCTTACATAAGCTTAGTTATGTGCCAACATGTTTAAATCATGCCATCTTTGAGTGAACTATGCAATATTAACATATTATTGGGTTCATTTCCCATAGTTTCACCATCTGCCACTTTGTAGATTGGAGCTACATTGTAAAGAGATGGTCTGCTGTACATCCTAGCTGTATAACTTTGGGCTGTATAGCTATGTATGACTTTAACTTTGTGCCTTATGCAAAATTGGGCTGTTAATAAGATCTACTACTATAGGTTACTGTCAGGGATAATGAGGTACTTTATGGAAAGCTCTTACAGTATTATCTGACACATAGTAAAAGCTCAGTAAATGTTAGCTACTGCAAACATTTCTCCCAGGATTTCTGCTCTAACTCTCTACAGCATAATTTAGGATTCTGTATTCAAAAGCATCATGCAACTTGCTTTCCATAAAAATTCATGGAAATTTGTAAAGAAATGACAAGCAGTTAGGTACATCCAGAGAATCTGCTAACATCCTGGAGAAATGAAAACCAGCCTCTAACCTGGCCCCTTTTGAACTGTAGGCAGACCCACAGGAATTGGATTCCTAGCACTCTGGGCTCCTCAGAAGATTCCTCTTTTACCTTAGTGCTAGCTCTGAGTTCTGTAGAAGAGGTTAACCACCCTGCCTCAGGTTCTAACTCAGTAGTGCTTTCATAGGTAGCATCTCTCTTTCTCCACAGGGTGTTTCTGGGAATCATACAATAAAATGAATTATACTTACTTTGGGAACTTAGAAATCAGTACCAAACAAATTCAAGATTTGACAGTGCTAAATTGGAAAAGCAAGGACACTTTAAGTAAGTCATTTTTAGTCCCCTTCTAGAAGTGATGTGATTTTAGACTGCAAGAAGTTAGAAATGATCTAATCTAACCCATTCATTTTACACATAATGTAAGAGACCCAAAATGCTAACAGTTTCCAAAACTATGTAACTTCCTGGCTCCTTGATCAGTGTTCTCTCTAGGATACCATATTATTTCTCCTTTAAAAGTTTTATAAACTATGATGAATGTTTGATTCGTATATGTTATGGATGACCCTAATGCACAATAACAGGTATGTCTACTACATCATGAATTTGACCTTATATGAAAAATAATGTTAACTATAATATACATTGAACATTTAATTAACACTGATATTGTTTGCCTTCTACAGTTTGAAAAGGACTTGAAGGGGGAAATTTAGATAATTTGTCTAAGAATGTTTGACACCTTTCAGAAATAGTAAGAAAGTTGTTCAAAAGTTGTCATAATCTCTCTTCAACCTGTTCCTCCCCCTCATATTATAACTTCAACCTGCCCTTGTCAAAATCACCAGGTCTTTCCATGGTGACTTGCCTAGGGGTCTGTTCTGAGTCTTTGACATTACTTACCAGCAGCCTTACATTCATTTCATACCCTGCTCTTTGAAACACTCCTTTTCCTTGACCCCCAGTGCTCCCCTCTCCTTGGTTTTCCTTCTGCCTTCCTAGTTGTCCCTACTTTGCTTGTGTTGCCAGTTCCTCCTGTATCCCTGACCTCTAAAATTGAAGTACCCTGGACCCTGTCCATAATCCTCTTTTCTGTTTATATTCATGCTTACTCTTCATGATCTCATCCAGGCTCAAGGGCTTTAATCCATTTGTAAGCTGGAGATTCCCAAATTTATATATCCTTCCTAGACTTCTTCCTTGAACTCTAGATCATGAATTCAACTGCTTACCTGACACCTTTACTTGAATGTTTAATAGATATCTGAAATATCTGTGCTAGCCTCTAAAATCCCCATCATTCTGTAGTCTTCAATGGTTTGGTAAATAACAACTCCATCCTTTGATTTGGACCAAAAACCTTGAATTCATCTCATTTGCCAGTCCTATTATTTCTACCTTAGAATACTTCCAGAATGTGCTCTTTACTCACCATTTCAATTGTCTCTTCCCTGACTTCACATCCCCCTTATCTCCCGGCTTGGTTATTGCAGTGGCCTAGAAATTGAATAACCCTGGAGTTTTTTCTCAACCTAGCAACCAAATTGATCCTTTAAAATGTCAGTTCACGTCTCTGCTCTTAACACTTCTAGCCCCGTCTGTAGTGATTTCCCATCATCCTAAATTAAAAGTCATGCACCTTACAGTAGCCTACAAGGCCAGCATTAACTGGTGCCCTGTTGCTTCTTTATTCTACCACTCTTTCCCTTGTTTTCACCACTCTAATCACAATGACCTCCTTCCTGTTTCCTGAATAGTCCAGCACTACTTTTGCCTCAAGACTTGCTGTTTCCTCTGTTGGCAGCTTTTTCCTTCCATATATCTGTTTCACTCATTTCCTCACCTCCAGGTTTTCGCTTACTTTTCATTTTCTTTCTAAGAATTTACCTGCTTACCCTATTTTAAAAACTGTGAAGCACCTATCATGCTTTAACAATTTGATTTTTTATAGCACTGATTATCACGTGCACGTCTCCTGCTAAATTAATGTCTTATTTTTTCTGTCTCTGTCTCTTTCCTCTCCACTAAAATAAGTTCCCAGGGTCTAAAACTTTGCTATCTGGCATGTAGTTATTGCTCAGTGAACACACTTTAAAGACTTGAGAGAATGTATTCTTACTCTTCCTTTGTAGTTTTCAGAGAAAAGATTTTATCTAATTGAGATCTGTCTGATCAAAAGGTTTGTTTCCTAAGAGTGTTTGTAGTTGGAAGTATTATCTTACTGGTAGTATATGGGAGGAGATTTGAGTATTACTTTTGACATGTGTCCTCTGAGCATATGCCCTGTTCTGTCCCTCCCACAGCCCTGCCAGAACAATTGGTGTTATCTACATGTCATCTTAGTTCTAAAGGCTAATGACTCCCAGTGTACCTTGTAGAATGAGCACCCTCTCCCTAATTCAACTCTTTCTCTGAGACCTGTGCTTATATTGAAGGTCCAAAGTATGTGACATCAGTTTTCTTCTATACTAAAATGCCATAAGATAGTGCATTTTTAAAACCATGTCCTCCCCACAAATGTTTCAGAACTTCAGAGTCAGTGGTATAGTGCAGGTGGAAATATCTTGTCTTCTCTGTCTCCAGAGGTCACTGCACCCCACTGAACTGTTAGGGATTTTTTAGATTATTATTCCAGCTCCAACACTTATCCAGCTGTGTGACCTTGAAAAAAATTTTGAGATCCGAGACTGGGTCTGATACCACCTTCTACACTTGTTACTTCCCTTTGGTTTTTTATTCCCTTTTCCTTTCTCTTCCTGTCCCTACTCAGAGAAGAGACTTGGCTACTAAATGGTTTCCAAGCCTTAAGTACATAGATTCCCATATAAGCCTACTCCTATACTTTAAAATTGTATTCTAGGGTAATCTTGTAAGTTTCAATATAATCTTTCCCCCTTAATTATTATTAATGAAACCATCTTCTCTATGTGCACTGTATACTGAACAGAAAGTCTAGAATCTTCATTTTGCAAGCATTGCAAAGTAAGACAGATTTGTCTTAGATAGAAGATGAAATATGACTACATCAGAAAACATGTGGAAAGAGTATTGCAGCTTTCACAGTCCTACTCAAGATGTCATTCATTTTCAAAGAAATAACAATAAATCCAGGAAAAGACAGTATTTTCACACTACTTCTTCTTAGTGAATAGAAGTAAAAATTAATAATGGAGAAAGAACATAGATCCAAATAAGATATTTACATCTTTTTTATTTACTGTCTTCAAACTGTTGTAAACTAGGAAACCCTGCAGTTGATAAACCTCAGAGCCATGGGACAAGATATGAAAAGCAACTCCTCCTGTCTTGTAGAGAGTCTTCCATTCCTTTAGTCCTCCCTAGGGCATGTTATGTCTCCCTAGGGTACTGGGATACATCCAGGGGCCTTTTGTCATTATTGTCTCTGTTCTCTTTCTAGCTATGTGTCACCTTGATCTTTTAATCTTAAAATGTATTGCAAGTGGTCATAATTGACTCTGCATTCCTGTTTGTATTCCTTATCACTTGGGTTTGTCATAATTTGTGTTCATTTAAACATTAGCATAGTAAACATTACCACCACCTGGTCCTTTTGCTTCTGTGTTTGATTCTGCATCTTCTGGAGGTGAGGAGAAACTGGCTCACTTTATGTATCAAAGGAAATTGAATGATGGGTGGGGAGAAGCTAGATATTCGGAGAGTGGCACCCTTGCACGCATTCCTGGGACTATAGCCGTCATGTCATCATTGTAGACTTGGCATTTATAGCACTTCCTGTTTACAGATACTGAGAGGGACTCAGTCTGTGACTTGAATAATGCCAACAGCTGACTTAAACAGATAGGGATTCAGGTTCTGGCTGAGGAAAAAGCACAGGGTGAGGAAGTGAGGTGTCCAAATTTGTTCTGCTTCCCCCCCCCTTTTTAATGAAATGCTCCATGAATGAGAATGTTGATGTTAAACATATATATGTTCATATTAGAATTTTGCTGACTATTATAGCTTAATTTGTTTCATTTGTATGTAAACTTCATTATGATGTTCCTCATCTTGCTGCTTTTATTAGCTATGAACAAGAAATCTTTACCTTTTAGTTTCATTTCTTACTATTAATAAAATTGTATCTTCTGTGTATAAGGCTATTCTGCTGGTCTCTCATTCAGTGTGGGGTACTTCTGTTCTAAAGGTTGACTGGTGTTACTTTTTGTATATTTTAATGTTTTTTTAAAGGAAAATCTTTATTCTTTCTCTGAAGCCAAATTTAATAATCTCTGTATCCTATGCTTATGAAAGGATGAGAAGAAAACTGAGTATACAGCATGAAGTGGTGGCATCTGTCTGGGCTAACAGTAAGCCAAAGAAACACATCCTCTTAGCTGTGAACAAACAAGTCAGACTTGTATTAAGCAGTGTATATTATGTTCCTAGAACTTTAGGGCTAAAGAAGAAATAAAAGTGCATTTCATATTCTCTACTTTTTATGTAGAGACAGATCTCTCTTTTATATCCTTATCTAATATCTATGTATGAACATATGTGTTTGTTTATGTATATAGCTATTTAAATCCTTGTTTATATATATAAAATACATATGTACCATACATCTATTTGTGGGAACATAAGTAATGTATCTTATATGCCTGTATCTTTATCTAGAAATGTTACATATCTAAGTTTATGCACACACATACATATACAACAAAAATCATAGTGTAATCAGACTCTGAAAGTAGACTATTACTGAGGAGAGAGCAAAAAAAAGAAAGCTATTTGAATTTAGATCTTCAGTCAACACATACTGCATGCCAGGCAGTCACTGTTACAGTCACTTAAGAATTTAGCAGAATCCAGCAGATGTAGGTCCTGATGTGGAGCTTATATTTTGTGGTGCAGGAAAGAATGACAATATATAAACAACTGAGTAAATATGGCAGTTTGCTATATAATACATGTTAAAAGAGAGTAAAACGTAGTGTAGGAATGGAAATCTTTAAATTGCGGTCAGGAAGATAGAATTTGAGCTGAAGTTTAAACAGTAGGAAGGAATCAAATAATTAAAACTCACGAGTGGGGGTGGACACATTCCAGGCAGAAGGAGTATTCTGGAAAAGCTACAAAATTAGGGTGAGCTCCTAGTATTAAAGGAGCAGAATGAAGGGCTACTCGCAAAAGATATCATAACTGTAGGTGAAATTGGAGTTGTGGCTGCAGTCCTGATGCTGTAGGGTTCTGCAGGTCTGTCAAGGAGTTTGAGTTTTATCCCAAGAGACAAAATACTACTAAGATATTAAACAAAAATTTTAAATCCAAATATACCGATAGATCTTATTGAACTAATAATATTGTTTATAAAACTATGTAATCAGGTGTGTAGCTTCACTTCAACATGTAAATATGCTTTCTTGCCACCACAGCACCAGTACCACTGCTGGTCTCTCATTCATTCTCTCTACTTCCTCCTCACTTCCAATTCCCTTCCAGGAACCACCATATTATTCAGAGTCTAAGTTACTTTTGTCATGTTTTGCCAGTTTGGTTTGCTTATTTCTATTCCACAAGTGAATAAAACCATTTAAAATAATTGTCTTTACTTTTGTATTTATTTCACTTAACATAATTACTCTAATGTTGCTCATCCACATTGTCACAAAAGGTCCAATTTCATCCTTTTTAATACCTGAATAGTATTCCATGGTGAATATACACAGTTTCTTTATCCAAACATTGTTGATAGGCATTTTAAGTTGATCCCACATCTTGACCTTTGTAATGAATACTGCCATGAATATTGAGATGCATATTTTTCATATTAGTGTTTGTATATTCTTGATATATATAACTAGAATTGGTATTTTCATTTGTAGGTCTATAAAGGGTCCCATATCTTTTTCTATAGAGGTTGTACCAGTTTACATTCCCACTGACAGTTCAGTTTTCTCCATACCCTTGCAACACTTGCTGTTTCCAGTGTTTTTGTTATAAGCTATTTTCACAGGTGTGAGGTAGTATTTCATTATGATTTTGTTTGGATCTGCCACATAATAAGTGATATTGAGCTCCTTTTTTTCCTCTCCATGTGCCATCTGTATGTCTTCTTTGGAGAAATATATATATATATTAATTTTTAAGAGGCTAGGTCTTGCTTTGTTGCCCAGGGTTGTCTTGAATCTGAGGACTGAAGAGATCCCCAACCTCAGTCTCCCAGGTAACTGGGACATGCCACCATGTCTGGCTGGAGAAATGTATATTTAGGTCTTCTGCCCAATTTTTTTTTTTTTTTTATTGAGGCTTTGTTGTTGTTGAGTTGTGTAAGTTCTTTATGCACTTCGGGAATTAACTCCTTGTCAAGCATGTGATGTGCAAATACTTTTTCCTAGGCAATAGACTGCCTTTTCATTTTTGTGGTAGCTTGTTAAGCAAAAATTTTAAGACTTTTAAGAAGTTTTACTCTTTTTACAATGGAGGCAGATAAGATGCAGGCAGATAAGAATTGAATGGAGACCATTTTGGAGTCATAGTGATATGGGGGAAAAGTGATGGGAACTTGGCCTTGGGTACTACTAGTGGAAATAGAGACCTGCGGTAGGATTCGGGATATGTTGAGACTTTGCTGATGGAGTAAATAGAAAATAAAGAAGAAAATTCTTTGGTTTGAGCAAATGGGCATATAATGGTGAGGACTTTGTGATGGGAAAGTGAGGAAGAGGCAGGCTTGAAGGATGGGAATGAAGAATTAACAGTACCTTTCCTGTATGGTTAATGTGAAAATTAAGTGAATTAATACCTCTAAAGCACTTAAAACAGGATTGTACACATACTTTGTGTCTTAGCAAGTGTTAAGTGTTACAGTGGCTGTTGTTGTTAATATTATGATCAGGCATAGTAGTAGTAGCAGCAGCAGCACCAGGAGCTGGGGTGCCTATCCACGTTAGAGGATGAGTGGACAATAAGATAAATAAGTCTGGAGCGCAAGACTGAAGTTAAATTAAAAACATGGGACTAGATGAGATTGTAATTGAGGCAGAAAAATGGGGAAGAGCAAAGAAAAAAGGAGAGGTGAAGAGATCAGAAAAGAAGAGGCAAGACGAGAGAAACCTGAAGAATGTGGCAGCATGGAAGCAGTGTAGGCGTTAGAAGGCAGTTACTTGACTCTATTAAATGATGTTAAAAGTAGAAAAAGAAGAAAGGTAGCGACCTGACTACTGGATTTGGCAAAGGGTAAATTGATGGTAAACATGACAAGAGCCATTTTTGTGGAGTGTTGGGAATAAAAATTTTATTGGATGACTGAAAAGAATGGAGAGATAAGAAATGGGTGCAGAAACTGGAGGAGGGTGGATATTGGAAGATGTCTTGGGAAGATTCTTTTAACATGGGGGTATTAAAACATCTTTTTATGTTAATTGCAGTGATTCAGCAGGGAGGAATTTTATGATATGAGACAAAGTTCTTTGCCAGCAATCCTGCTTAAGAAGTCCAGTTCATGGAATGCTGGGAATTGTAATCCTTGGCAAGTGAGAGCTCCAGCTTGGAGATGGGGGTGAAATCAGTTCAGGATATCACTTACTAGCTCAAACTTTGCTCCTTAGTAGTCCTCCAAAAGTAACTTTTGTTTAATTGCATACCTTTCAAAATAAAATAATACAGTGAAACAAGTAGAGAGTAAGGAGAAGTGGGGAAGGTTTGAAGTATTTGAAGTATTTGAGTTGAGGAGCTACACAGTGCAAATGGCAATGAAAATTGATTTTTAAAAATTTTAAAATTAGATTTTGACTAAGAAATTGTAAAGTCCTCACTTAGTAAAAATAAGCTAATGTTTTTTGTTGTAAGTGATAAAACAGAATTATTTAACTCCTATCTTAATTTTCATTTTCCTCTGTAAAGAGTTTGACCTTCAAATAGGAAAGGAAAAAATAAACATAGTTTATTATTAAAATAAACATAGTTTATCTCTCCCAGGGTGGATAAGAGAGTGAAAGGAAGTGTACAAAAGTATCTGTTGTTTTAGATTTGTCTTCATCTCTATTCTGCTATATTATAGTCCACGGGACTCAGAGAACTTTCAGATTTGATTTTGGAAGTTTTGTTCACCACAATTTCTAGCCAGAAGACTAGTAATATAGGTGGTTTTTTCCTTCCAAAGGATAAATTTTGTGTGTAGTAAACAGTAGGCTGATTCCTATCCTTGGCAAAATTCTGGAACTGGAGTTTAGCCTAATGATTTATGAACACTTAGGGGAAAATGCATAATTGTAGTAGCCAATTTGAGTTATCTAAAAATAGGTTATTCCCAAATAATTGAATTTTCTTTTAGTTTTGTTAGAAAACCAAGGAGGTGTTTTAGACAACTATGTATCTTGATTTCAGCATAATGCGTGATGGATTTTCTCATGACATTTTTTTAGATAAGGATGAGATAACATTTAAATACCTGTGTGTACAAGACACTTGATAAGGTTGTAAAATTACATTCACAGTGTTAGTTTTTGAATCAACGACCCCCTAAAAATCTCTAGTGGAGTATCGTAGAATTCTGTTCTTAGCTCTGTCCTGACCAATGACTTCAGAAACCTAGATGAAAATAGAAGAGGCACTGGAGAATAGTAATACAATAGATGATAGAATAAAATGAATAAATCATCTCAATGACTAGGTGAACTGTATTATTTAGCCATCATCAAGAACCATTCTTTGTTTCATTCATTTATTGGTGTTTGTTGAGACTTTTGTGTCATATACTCTTCTTGGTGTTGGGAATATATAAAATAAAGAGAAAATAAAGAGAAGTACATTTTAGTTCTTGCCTCAAAGATCATGTGTTCTGCTAAAAGAATGCATTCATAGAGCCACTTGAACTTACCGCAGTGCATGTAGATCCTTGGGAGTTTAAAGAGGGGTGTGGTAATTTAAGCCAGGATGCTGTTCCATGCCCTGCTGTTTTTTCTTCCAAGAGTCAGCTCCTACAAGAGTCATCACTTCAAATGCCAAGCCCCTTTTAAAAAAGTCCTCTGAAACACCTCTTAATGTTTAAATGGCAGTGATGTAGCTCATTAATCTTTCTTTGCAGCCTCATCTTTTCTGTCCCTCCCTGACAACCCCCCCCCCCCAACAAAGTACCCTTCCCAGAATGTCTAACCTTGAGAGTGGCTGTTCTTTGTTCCTCTTCCTTTGTTGGAACGTAGTTCTTTTTATGCAAATATAGAAAAGTACCTTCACTTATGCAAATATTGAACATTAGCACTCCTAGTGCCCAGGAACAATGTACCCTCAAACATTACACTGTTCTGGAGTAACAAACTATGAAGGTTAAGTGTACAAGAACAGTTTAATCTTGTAATCAAAACTTACTCTTGTTAATGCAAAAACACGTAATAATAGGGCTTATCATTATTGTTCTTCTTTGTAATTAGCCAAAGAAACGATTGACTTAAGAGAATATAATTAGCATTTATTTCATACAAAAGTAGATTTCTCTTCTTTAGTTAGTTCTGTTAATTATAAATAGCTTTACTGTTGACAACTTTTCTTAAGATCAATATAATCTGATCTTTTTTGTGCACTCATTAATACACACAGATACTTTGGCACACAGGTTAGAAAAATGAAAATAGTATTTGTGGAAAGCAGGATTTCCTCATTTCCCGTCTGGGGAGGATCTTTACTGTTCTTGGTTAACCAATGCTTATCCTGTTGTTCTTGCTTCCCTGGTATGGACTTTTCTCAACTCTAGCTGTTCACTGGAGTCATTGAGGGAGCTTTTACACAATCCCATGCCTAGGTCCCACCTCACCAACACTGTGATAAAATTGGTCTGTGTGGACCTACTATCAATGTATTTTAAAGCTCCTCAGATAATTTTAATACACAACAAGGGTATATGAATCACTTAAACACAAAGAGCTGGCGATGTAGTAGTCTGGATGATGTGTCTTAGGAGGTTGAGTGTTTTCTGATACTGCTGTAGAGGTCACACCAGCCTCAGATGTGGGCTGCAGGGTGTAGCAGTGTCACTTGGAAATCTGGAAAGACCTGGGATTGAAGCTTTTTCTTGGACATTTAATGGATTGTTAAAGACTAGCTGGTTCTTATCTCCTAGTTCAGACTTATTACCACACCAGCTATGTATCATTATTTCCTGCAACACCTAAGTATATACGTATAGAAACTCTAGACAGACACTCATCTCCTAGAGGTCCATCCTGATCCTCCTTTTAAAGAATTAGAACAGACTTAGCTTGCCATTAAATACAATGTGAGTGTAAAGGACATCCTGCAACTCCCTTTCCCATTAGCCTATCTTGGATACACCTTTTACATACACTCTGAACTTGAAAGGAGTCCTACATCATCCTTCTCATTTTGACATGAGAATTAAAATTAAACCTGGAAATTAAATATACTGCCAAAATGTCACACCATTATTGTGTTAGAACTAATATGAAAACCCCATTCTCTTGGCCAGAAGTTTATTGCTTTTTCGATGATATCCTTCTGTCTTCCATATCCTTCTGTTTCTAGTAGAAAATATTTCTGTATTTTGAGGATAGATTAACTTTTGAAAAAATTTATAAAGCATTACAAGTCAAGCCTAGTGGGGTAGGAAATCTGTCTAATATTTGTGGTCCATAATTGACATAAAAATTGCAGTTAACTAAAGCGTTGTTGTCCAGCCAAGTGTTGGGCAGTATTACATTTTTTTTCTGTATTGCAGGGGTTGTCTCAACTGTTTTAGACTGTGTGACCTTGTAGGATGAATTTTGAATGGACTGTGCCATATACTTGCTGATGCTTGAAGTTCTTTTAAAGGAGACAGATTTTCATTCCAGAAGTACAAGTTAAAGTCTTAAGGTGAAAATGCTTCAGAGATATAACTTGTTGAAATTATATACACTCATTCTCAAATTATTTAGTGATTCTAAAATACTAATGACCATCACTTATTTAGTTTCTTTTAGAGACCTAGCTCTTACTTTGCATACTTTGATCTCCAATAATTCAAATAAAAAGTTGAATATCAGTATTATTTCCATTTTACAGATAAAGAAACTAAGCTTCTGAAAGGTCAAGCAGTATCTCCAAAGTCATACAGTCAGTAAGTCTAGAACAAGTTTTTGTTAAATTTTTAAGGCTCCATAAACATCTCTTTAGCTGATTTTGTTATGATTTATCTTTATTATATTATTTAGTATATGATACATAATATAATAATATAAGCTAAAATATTTATTTATTTATTTATTTATTGGGGGGGGTGTTTCACCCTCTCCCTTTCCCTTTCATTTATTTTGCCTCCCTCCCCCCGCCCTTTCTCCTTTCACTGTCAGTTATTAGTCAATTTTTAGTTCATTGGATTCTTCCTCTTCTTTCCTGGAGCAATGTTCTTTTGCCAGGTGTAGACATATTTTCCTGAGACACTTCGGCCTGTGCTTAGTTTTCCAGGTCTATCTTTGTTGCAGGTAGCCAGTTCATACATGTTTGTGTCCTTTCAGTGCCTCCTCCTTCCCACTGGCTGTCCACTCTGAGCCAGCTTCTGTCACATTTTGCTCCTTATTTGCTTTGTAGTTCTGGTTGCTGGTGTTGGGAGCATTTCTCCCAGTCGATGTTCGTATAAAAAGTTTCTTGATTGGGATAGGCACTGTCGGATGGCTGGTTCAGTTCATTGTGGGGCCACTGTCCATCTCTGTGGCTTTCCTCTCTGCATAAAATGGGAGAGTGTTTAGCTCACACTGAAGGCCATCTCTGAACCAGAGATTCCGTTCCCATCTGTGGGAACCTCAGTGGTTGTATTTCTGAGACAGCTTGTCTCTATATATAGTTAGTCTTATGTGGTCCCATCAATCTGAGATGTTCATTCTGGGCTTTGCTTCCTTCTCATTTCTATCTTTATGTGTATCTGCTGCTGAATTAGTGATTTAGTTGTTTCTGGTGAGGATTGAGTGGATTTGGAGAAGAACAGAGGGGGTGACCCCTACCGACCCACCCACTGCTCTTCACCACACCTGCCACCACCCCCTACCCCACACCTCCCATTGACCCGTGCATCCAATAGTCCTCCCCAGGCCAGGGATGGTGCGTGGGAGGGCTGAGCCTCCAGGGACATAAGTGGCCCAATCCCTGAGGGGAATGGGCAGAAGCATGGGCTAATGTCCTTTGTTCCCGGGCCTCTGTTTAAGGGGCCTGGACCCCAGAGACCTCCCACAGGTTAAAAGCGCAGTGGGGGCCCATTCCATTCTGTGGAGGTTGTGTGGGAGTGTTGAGCCTTGGGGGACATAGGTGGTCTTCCGGATCTGAAGCATGGGCTAATGATAAAATATATTTTTACATGATATAATCCCAGTGCTAATTTTTGCCCTTACCTGATGTATCTCAAGTTTTGTCAATCATTTTGACTTTAATCACCCTGATGAAAACAAGTTTATTTATAGACTTGTTTGATATTAAGGTCTGTGTCTTTTGGTCATATGATAATGTGTACAGGAGTTAATGAATTTGATAAAAAAATTAATTAACCCCCTAAAGGCAAATCTGTGCCTAGAAGAGCCTGTGTAAATTAATTAGGTGGGCAAGTCATGGCATCTAAGAAAGGCTTTTAAATGAGGATATTTCCAATGATCATCATGAGCAAAAAAGAATCTTACAATATTAAATCCCTGTTCAACAGAAAGAGTGTTACATGTCTTTATTTCATTCAAAACTTTGTTTTCTATCCCTTTCGGGCCCAACATTCTTTTTTTTTTTTTTAAGTAATTTATATATATATGTATATATATATATGTATATATATGTATATATATATTTCACAACATTGTGATCCCTTGGGGTCCCCCACCACCTCCCCTTCCTGGCCACTCCAGCTGGTCCCCTCCCCAATTGTGTACTTTCTTTTGGTTGTCCATATATTAGTGAAACCATTTGGTTTCTGTCTTTTTCCTTCTGACTTGTTTCTGCCAATATATGATTTCTTCTAGATATATCCATGTTACCCAAAAAATTAAGTTTGTCATTTTTTATTGATGCGTAATATTCCGTTGTGTATATATACCACACCTTTTTCATCCAGTCATCTGTCTTGGGGCATTAGGGTTGTTTCCAGTGATATCGGGTCGAAAGGGGGGCAAAAGCCTCCAAATCACAAACCCCAAGGGTTCGTTTCACCCGCGCCTAGCAGTTGCCACTCAAATTGCAGTGTAACAACAGGGTTTTATTAACAAGGGAGATCAACAGGGAGAACTAAACGTCATGAAAGCCACACGTGGCAGTTATCTTACCCCAGTCACCATTCTCAGACCCAAAGGTCCCCAAGGCACAGTCCAATGATGGTTCCTTTGCCCCTCTGAACCTCAGAGGAAGGCATTTTGGCAAAGTCCAGTCCTTTCGCTGGCGTCTTCTCTTTTCTTTTTTCTTTTCTCTCCGGTGTCCAATGCTGCTCGCCTTCTCCAAGGCGCTTCAAACTTCTTCCACGGTGGCTGATGCAGAAATCAGCTTTCCAAATCGCTGGCCATCTCTAGGTGCCAGCTTGCCATAGCACCTTGCTACAACACCACACTCTCCACGCTGGCCACACTTCTGCCAGCCGCCATGGCTCCTCGTCACCTCCAGCTCACGCTTCCAGGGGGCCTCTGCCCAGCCTGGTCACTCGGGCTACTCTTTACCCGCCTGCCATTCTCTTCTCTCCTCTCCCAAAGGTTCTCTCTCTAGTTCTCTTTCCTCTCCCAATGGTTTCTGTCTCCTCCTAGTCTCTGCTCTTTGCCTTTTCGCCCCCTTTTTCTGGTCCCACTCCCTTTTCTAACTGCTCCTTTCTCCTCCAACTGCCACTTCTAGCCGCTACCAACTGCCACTTCTGGCAGCTCCCGACTGCTACTACTCGCAGCTCCCAACTCCCACACCAAATCTGGTTGGAGCCACCTCCCCCCGGCCAATGGGTGAGGAGCACCTTAAGGAGGTGGGGCTCACTGCCAGCAGCCAATGGGGGAAGAGTTCCCTTAAGAGGACGGGGCTAACTGCCACCAGCCAATGGGAGCAGAGTACCTTGTTAAATGCCACAACCTGGGGTGGGGGTCTTAGGGCCGCTACTGCCACCAGCCAATGGGAGCAGAGTACCTTGTTAAATGCCACAATCTGGGGTGGGGGTGTTAGGGCCACCCAGTTTCACCAGGACCTTGAATTATAAATAGTGCTGCAATAAACATCGAGCACAGGTGTCCCTTTGTACCCACATTGAGGTGTCTTTTGGGTAGATTCCCAGAAGAGTGATTGCTGGGTCAAATGGTAGTTCCATTTTCATTAGTTTGAGGGTCCTCCACACAGCTTTCCTTAGTGGCTGAACCAGTTTACATTCCCACTAGCAGTGTAAGAGTGTTCCTTTCTCTCCACATCCACGCCAGCACTTGTTGTTGTCTGTTTTTTGGATGTGGGTCATTCTTATTGGTGTAAGGTTACGGTATCTCATTGTGGTTTTGATTTGCATTTCCCTTATTGTTAATGAGGAACATTTTTTCATGTGCCTGATGGCCATTTGGATGTCCTCTTTGGAGAAGTATCTTTTTAGATCTTCTCCCCATTTTTTAACTGGGTTCTTTGCTCTGTTTCTGTTAAGTTGTGTGAGTTCTTTGTGTATCTGTGTTATCAAACCCTTGTCGCTTGTATGGAGGGCAAAAATTTTTTCCCACTTGGTTGGGATTCTTTTTGTTTTTTCTTTTGTCTCTTTTGCTGTACAGAAGCTTTTTAGTTTGATGTGTCCCAGCTCTTTATGTTTTCCTTCATTTTTTTGCCATCTGTGGATGTGACCAATAATGGACTTCTGAATTGTAACTCATGAAGGGTTTTGCCCAGGTTTTCCTCTATTTTATAGTTTTGGGTCTTACATCTAAGTCTTTTATCCATTTTGAGTTGTTTTTTTGTACATGGTGTAAGGGAGGTATCTTGGTTCATTTTTTGCATGTCTTGTTCCAGTTTTCCTAACACCATTTATTGAAGAGGCTGTCCTTGTTCCAATGTAAGTTTTTCACTCCTTTGTCAAAGATTAGTTGACTATATATGTGTGACTTTATTTCAGAGGATTCAGTTCTGTTCCATTGGTCTGATTGTCTGTTTTTATACTAGCACCAAGCTGTTTTAATTACTATGGCTTTGTAATATAACTTGAAGTCTAGAATAGTAATTCCTCCATTTTCTCTTTTTCTGGTCAGGAGGTTTTTCAATAATCGAGGTCTTTTGTTATTCCATATGAATTTCTGTAATTTTTGTTCTGTATCTTTGAAGAACCAACATTCTTTTTTTTATATAAGAAATATGTGATGGTCCTTGCCATTCTGATATAAAGTTTGTAGAAAATATAACCTGCCCACAAAATAGTTAAAAAAAATCAATATGACCCCAACTGTACTTTTAGTGGAATTTAATAGACTAAATTTATAAAGAAATATAAAAGGGTCAAAAATAACCAAGTCACCTATGAAGAAGAACTAGGAAGGTAGACTGACTAGGGGTTCATTTTTACAACCATTTGCTAAGTTGTACCTTTATATACTTTATCTATGTTTCTGTATGTTGGTTATATCTGATTGAAAGCGGGGTTTGAATAAATCAATATTATGTTCTCACTGTGGCATAAGGAAGGAAGAGGATCAGATTAAAAGATAAAAGTATTCCCACAGTTTCAGAAACTGAATTTACCCCTTTGAAAATCTGATTTAGAATTAACTTGATTAGGAGATTTTACAACTGGTTTTAGTGACAGTGTTTTATTGTTTAACCAATTAAAGAGTTATTTCTTAATTATCCTAAATCCCTCATGCTGCATTCTGAGTCTATTACCCTTGATCCTTAATGGAAACTGATAACAACTGATCATTATTTTTAGGAAAATCCTTGCATATTTAAACCAGCTTTCTTGTATTTTAATATCTTTCCATTTTATTTCCTTTGTTTCTTTGCTTTATGGATGTACCCTATACTTGTCATAATAAACTGATTTATTCCTCTGAAAATTTAGCTTTAGTCAGAACTTTAGTGTATCAATAATACCTTGCTGCTTGATGTCATCTAAAAATTCAGTGGAGCCTATTTCTCATCTATTTATTTGGTCTTAGATGCAAATGTTAGCATTGTTACAACTGGCTATGAACTATTTAAATCTTTTGCTCCATGAGTCTTTTCCTGAAGCCAACATACAGAAACAGATATTTTCAGAAACAGATATTTTAACCACTTCCTTGGACCATACAGGTGTCCCAGCTTCTGGGACACCTGTATGGTCCAAGGAAGTGGTTAAAATATAAGAATAAAATTAAAAACCAAAATGTATGGTCAAGAACAGTGAGTAAAATAATAATCTTGACATCTAAATACTCTTCTTTCCAGTTATAAGAGCTTTTTAAATTTTTCTGTGTTTTTTTTTTCTCACTTAACATTTTTAAAACCTTCCCCACCTTGCTGTTTAGAGTTCCAGGACTAAATTTTCACATGTGTATAAATGCTTCCCCATATCACTATGTATTAACAGTGGAATATCTGAGAATGCAACCTAATTCATCTTATTTTTGACCCTTCTACTAGAAGATATCACTAGATTTCACAGGTTACAGGCTCAGTTTCCCAAGACCACCCTCCTCTTCATATGTTGTCACCTGTGTTTCATACCAACTGGCTTTAAATAGTTCCTAGGATCCTCTTGTCAGATTACATTAATTTGCTATAGGGGCTTACATTTACTCATTAAATTACTGGTTTACCACAAAAGGATATAACTTAAGAATAGCCAGGTGGAAGAGATGTTTAGGGGCTAGTTAATGGAGAAAGGGCAGAGAATTTTCATGCCCTCTCTAGGTGTATATGTACTTCCTGTTAATTACAGTATCCACTTCAGATTCTACTTTTCATAGTTGCATAGTCAGCTGTCATTTTTATAAAATCCTACTGTTATCCTCATGGTCATCTTAGATTTAACAAGTCAGAGGCATTTGTAAAGGGACATGAACCAAGAATTTTACTAACCCTAAACCTGAGTCATGCTGATGTTGCCCCTGAGGTGCTGAGTACCTTAGCTACTAAGTGAATTGAGTTTCCTGCCTAGCATAGTGTTAAGGGCTGCCTTGTTGTCTTCTAGGATCCTCGAGTGCGTAATAGCTCTTAGAAAATGATTAAAGAAAAATATCCTCACAAAGTTATATATATGTATTTTTTTCCCCTGGATATCATCACCATAGTAATGATGCAGAATAGTCTTCATTTTAGTGCAAAATTGAATGCACTACTCTTATAAATAGTTGTAGTCTTCTATTTATAGAATAATTAAAAGTTTAAAAGGATTAAATGTTTTTTCCAGTTCTATTTGTTTCTCAGGAAAATGAGATGGTGTCAGTACTTTTTCAGAATTTGTAGATTTATGTATACCTTGGGCTAAATCAGTTTTGACTTTCAGGTCTGGTGTAATTTATTTATTCCCTTGTTGTTGGGCATTTAGCTGGTAGAGAAGGAAGACTGCTTTCAGCATCAGAAGAAGTGTTAAAATGTGTTCTCTTAATTTGTCTGAGCCGGTATTTTAATCTTCGAGCATTTTATCTTCTTTTTGGGTTAGATACTCTGATTCTTTTAATCACCTTGAGTTTGAAATTTCAGGCTAAGTAAAAGGGATTGAGAAGAGGGTCTCATAAAAAAATAAAAATAAAAATAAGAAAGTGTCTCATAATTTACTGTCTAAACATTTCTGAGTTACAAGCACTATTCTTTTTGGGGGGCAGCACGGCTTTATTGAGATAAAATCCTCATACAGTACAGTTCACCTGCTCACAAGTCAGTAGTTTCAAGTATATTCACAGAGTTGTGCAACCATCACAACAATGTAGAACACTTTCTTTCCTCTCAAAAGAAACTCTGTGCCCTTTAACTGTTACCTGTCCCATAGTTCCTCTTCCTTCCTCCCTCCCTACCTCCTTCTCCTCTTTCTAGGAATGAAGTGGGAAGTGTGGGGAGTGGTAGAGATGAAGAGGAGAAAAGGATGAGAATATACTTGGGTAAAAAAGTCCAGATCTTTTGATATGTAAATGGATAGTCTTATACAATTAGGTCAATTTCTGCATCTGGGCCTTAACACATTTACATGGTAGTTGTGCAACCCTAAACATATTTCTCCCCATACTTAGAGTCAGAAGAGTGATTTTGTGTAATTTATTTCCCTAGGAAGACTCATCTCATACCAACACTTTTGTTTCATCAAGATCCTTTCTATTTTTGCCTTAAATTTTCAATGCAGTTAAATCTGATTTTTTATGGGCCATAAGCAAAGACATAAATGATAATAGAAAAAAACATTCTTCAATTATAGCAGGCAAGAGTTCTAGGGTATATTGTTCAGCTGCTTTCTTTTCCCCTGGTAGAAAGCTGATAAATGATTTTTAAAAGGTTTTCCTTTTTTCCCCATTTTTCCCACTGGAAAAGGAGTAATCTGTGATGATCAGTTACCCAAAACAAATGTTACTCATATCGAGGGGAAATGAAAAAAGCAACTAAAACTCGTATAGTTATTTGCTTATTCAACAAATGTTTGAATGCCAGTTATTTGTCAACACATTGTTAGCTCCTGGGACAAGGTCAGTAAGACAAAAGTTTCACCCTCAGAGAGGCTATATTTTTGACAGAGGAAATGGATTGAAAATAATCAACCCCTACATCTCAGTGAGAGAGTTCCCAGGCAGAGTGAGAGTCTTGAGGGGGCACTACCTAGGGTCTCAAGTATTTCCTGAAGGCCATTGTCCTTAACAGATAAATGGGGTGCCCAAACAAAGAGTGGCACCTGGGTGTCACAGACAGATGATGGGGATGAGAGAACATAGTTTCCAAGTCTTGGGTAGTATAGTAATTAGGTATTAGAACAATACCATTTCTGTTAAACATTAGCTATTGTTTAATAGTGTTTTAGAGACTCTGAAGCCTACAGAGGAAGAAAGGGTGAGCCTGCTGATGACTGGGCCCAGATGCAGAGCCTCCAAAACCATGCTGTGTAGTTAAAGATATACACCTTTCTTAGATGGTAATTCAACACCTCTTTGAGAGATACTTAGGGTTTTTATCCCTGCCTACTTTACCCCTGTCCCAGGGTTTTCTTCTAACCTTACACAGTGCTTTGGAGCTCTGTTCAGTATCTTTTCCTCCTTATATCTTCTTACATTTCTAGCAATGTTTAGTTCCCAGCAGTGTTTTAATGGTCCATATAACCAATCTCTGTTCTGGCAGAGCTTTGTAGAATGTCAGGGCATTTGAACTTGTTCCTGAAGACACTGAGGAGCCAGTTGAAAACCATGACCAGGAGAGAGATGCTATGTTTTCTTTTTGAATACTTCTTTGGTAAGCAGCAGTAAGTGTAGAAAAGAAGTTAGATTGAGGATACCAAGCTAAAGACATTAAAAAAAAAGTGGGACATGATGATCATGGCCTAGGCAAAATCAGATGATACTGTAGAAAGGATGAAATAGAGCAATGGAATTGGAAAGTTTTTTAATAATATATATATAATATCACTTTAAAAATTGACTAGACATGCAAGATAACTCCCTAGCTTCTGCCTGGTATCTGGGTTAATCCTTTTTATTGCTACTGTACCAAGTTCCCACAAACTTAGTAGTAAAATTGATATCTCCCAGTTTTGGAAGTCAGAAATCTGAAAATGTTCTCACTGAGCTAACATCAAAGTATCAGCTGTGCTGCATTCTCTTCTAGGGGCTCCAGAAGAGAAAAATTTTTTTCTCCATTTTGCCAAATTCTAAAGGATGCCATATTCCTTGACTTATCCCCTCCCATCTTCAAAGCTGGCAGTGGCTGGCTCTTTCTCAGATCCAGTATATCTGGATGTGGATCTCTGCATTCCTCTTTAATGTTTAAAGATTTTGATTAAATTGATTTTTGAGTAATTTGATTAAATCACATCTAGCTATAGTTCCCCCATCACAAGATCTCTTGACTAACAACCTTAATTTCTCTTTTCCTCTAGCCTAATATAGGTACAGGTTTTGAGAATTTGGGGAATGAACATTGTTCTGCCTACCATAAGTCCAGATGTAGACAGTGTTGCAGCTACAATGTTGGGAAAGGAATAAGTTGGGGTGGAAGCATTGAGCTGATGATTTCTGTCTTAGAATGATGTTAGAAGACTGCATGGTAGTCTGCAAGATTGAATCATCTGAACAGGCCAAATCGAGTAGGCCAGAAAACCGATTGTAGCATGTGGAAGAATAGATGGGAAGAAAGTGGAGACTGATGTGAAGAAAAGAGAAAGGGCAGTAGCCAGAGGGAGGATATAATTTTGAGGAAAACTTTTTTTTTTAGATAATAATAAATTATTGGGGTGGGAGGAAAGAATTCAGATCGACAGGACCCCATAACTTGCATCCTCAATTATTCAAAGAATTAGTAAAAATTATTGGTAGAGACACTATTATCTGTTACTTTTGAGATGCCAGGGAACACAAAATTGGATATACATATATACATATTTTAAAAAAACCTAGAGAATAGTTTCTGTATGACCCCAATAATTGTAGATGTCTTCCAATTTCAGCTAGTGGGGAGGTATTACCACCATATCATCAAACAATACACTTAAAATTAGCACCTTGACAAGCACAAAGCACTGAATAGCAATGACTGTTTTTGCAAATGGCAAATTTTGTCAGTTGTTAAGTCTTCAGTGATAGACAGGCATGAACAAAAGGAGAAAATAATAAATGCTACACCTAACTTTGGGTAAAACTTTTAGAGATAACTCTGAAATACATGAATGATATATATGCATATAGCTGACATATTAACTACAGTAAAAGTCAGTGTCAGTGACCTGTCTGGTAAGTTTATCTATATATGAGGCATTGTGCAAAATACTTCACACATAGGAAACCATTGAGTCTTCACAACTGTTATATCAAATAGGTATTATATTGTTATTCCCATTTTATATATGGATAGATTCTTGAAGGTTAAGAAGCTGACTTTTGATCTGAATTCTGACTGTGACTGTGACCAACTTCCAGCATGGTACACTACCACTTTTCTTTCTTTTTTTCTTTTTGAAAAATGAGGCTCTAGAATGCTGATATAAAAAATAGTATATAAAGCTAAGATATCACACTATGTAACAGTCTCACCACATTCTTACAAAATTATATACCATTTTCATCTCTGCATTATGACATGCAATGAGTAACTCTCTGGTCTAAAGAAGAGCAACTCAGATGATTAGCTGTTTAAAAAAAAAAGATATATATTTTTTTGAGACTAGGTCTCACTATGTTGCCTGGAGTAGCCCAGATCCCATGAACTCAAGCAATCCCCAGCCTCAGCCTCCCAGGTAGCTGGGATTATAGGTGCCTGCTACTGCGCCCAACTGCTTTTTTGAGACTAGATCTTGCTGTGTTGCCCAGGGTAGTCTTGAACCTGCAAACTCAAGCAATCCCTGGCCTCTTGCCTCCCAGTTCTTGGATTACAGGCACTCGCCACCATGCCCAACCCCAAAAAGATTTAAAATAGAGCTTACAAATATGTGAATGTAAACTAGTCCAACCATTATGGAAAACTGTGTGAAGGACTGATCCATATCAAAAACAAAACAAAAAGCAGACAAAAAACAAGTGCTGGTGAAGAGGTGGAGAAAGAGGAACATTTTACATGACTGGTGGGAATGCAGACTGGTACAACCCCTATAAGAAGGCAATGTGGAGGACCCTCGAACTACTAAAAATGGAAATTACCATTTGACTCAGCAATCTTACTTCTGGGTATCTATCCAAAAGATACAAAAGCATTAATTAAAAAGGAAACCTGCACGCCTATGTTTATTGCATCACTATTTATAATAACCAGGATATGGAAACAACCCAAATGCCTCAAAACAGATGAATGGATCAAAAAGCTGTAGTATATTTACATATTATTCAGCAATCAAAAAAGACAAGGCCAGGTATGGTGGTGCATGCCTATAAGCGGCAGCCTAGGAAGCCGCAGCCAGGGCCAGGGAGCGTGGTTCGAGTCCCACTGGGGGCACATAGCGAAACCTAGTCCCCAAAGAATAGCTGGGTGTGGTGGTGTGCACCTGTAATCCCAGCTACCTGGGAAGCTGAGGCTGGGGATTGCTTGAGTCTGTGGTACCCCGGGCAATGTGAGCCTGCAGTTCCATGGGCAAAAATAGCGAGGCCTAGTCTCAAAAAAACCCAAAAAAACCAAAATCATGTCATTCACAGAAACATGGGTGGAGTTGGAAAGGATTATACTGGCTGAATTAGAACAGAAAAGAAAACTATTGAATGGTTTCATTTGTAGGTGAAATATAGGGAAATTGAACAAAGGGTCAGGAAAAAATAAAACTTGCAGGCAAACAGTAAGTCTGAAGCATATAGCAGGGATTCCCCTGCTATAAAAAGGGACAGGATCAAAACGGGGGAGGGAAGAGCATAAGAACTGTGGTGATAGCTCACGAGTATTGTGGAGGTGGGAGAACTCTGGGAACTACACCTGAGGGGAGAGATCAAATACTGTACAAAAATGAACAGAGTAAGAAAAATATAAATAGTTGAATTGCAGTAAAATAAAATAGTACAAACTATCGGTCTAAATAGTGGCTTTTTTTTTTTTTTTTTTTAGTTATATAGGATAAAGAAATCTGGCTTCAAATCAAAACAAGAGTTTGATAGGAAGAAATGATTTCTGAAAAAGTAGACAGCTTAGGAGCAGGTCACACTGCACAGATCCATGGATAGTACTTTGCATAGCCCATGCCAAAGTCTTCCCTTGAAGTTGTACATATACAGCCATATTCATTGGGCTAGATTGGGAATTTCTGAGGCAGTTACAGAATTTTGAACTGTGAAATGTTTACAAAACCCAAGTGACTGCTGGTTCCATTGTGCCTATCACATAGTAGCAAGGCTGCGTTCCCTTACTCAGATGCCCCAAAGACTTTTTCAAACTTTTGGGAATGCAGTTAATGAGAGATCTTTATTTCTCTTATCTGGCAGAAGTTATATTTTCATTTTGGGGAGATCCTTGACAGTTCTGTAAATTCTACTCAGTTTTCTCTTCCAGTTGTCTATATAAATAATAGTCCTTTATTTTTAGGAATTCTTTATATTTAAAATTATTAACATCTGTGTGTAATAGGAGTTAACCGATTTTCTTTCTAATTTTGTTATTTCTACTTTTGTTTAACTTATGGAGTTTTTTTTCCTCAATGTGGAATTTTGTTTGATTTTTATGTCATCAAATTTTTCAGCCTTCCACCATTTTGCTTTTTTTTTTTTTTAAACACTAAGGATATTTCTCTTCTCCCAGATTGTAGAAAAATATATCTGTTTTTCTAGTACTTAATTTATTTTAATTTTTTACATTTCAGTCTCTTATTCCTTAGAATTTATTGTCATGCATGGTGTAAAAAATGTTTACCTAGCTTTCCTTACTAACAGTTTTTCCAAACCCTGATCAGAAATGTTGCTTCTGTTGTGTAATATGCATTATTTTCCTATGTAATTTGGTTCTATATGGTGGATTATCTATTCTGTCCCACTTACCTGTTTATTCATGTACTAATCATAATCATATTATTTTTATTGTAGAAGTTTTACAATATGTTTTTAATACCTGCTTTTCTTTGTCAAGGTTTTCTTGACCTGATTGCCCTTCCAAATTTAGCCTCATCCATACTGATGGTATTTTTGTTAGAACTAGAAAGTAGTGGTAGCCTATGATTTTAAGTCTTCCTCTCCAAAAATATAGCATTATTTCTATTTGTTCATGCTTTCATTCTTTGTTCTTTCTTTTACATGTTTTTCTCAGTTTGGGTTGGGTCAAAAATTACAGCACTTAGGTGACAAACAGAATGTGGGCAGGACATCACTAGCAAGAGAGATTGAGCTGGTGATACATACAGGAAACCTTTACTATGTGTGATTTCATGACATGGCACTATACACTGTTGCATCTTTAAATAAGTTTTTCATTTACATCCACTAAGGAACTTATTCACTGAAGAAGTTTTATTCCTAGTAGGTATGTAATCAGACAATATTTTTATATTTTCTTATCAATAAGAGAAGTGTTTGGAAACTTTTTAAGAATCCTGTGTAGCATTTTTGTTTCATGGGATTTTAAAAAATTAACTTTATTAGATTGTTTCATTGACTACATTTTTACATCTAATTCTGAGGTAAAAAGGCACATTATCAACTATACAAAGATATTAAAATAAAAAGATATTAAAATAAAAACCCTTGGAATTTTTGAAGTCATCAGTTTCTTAGAGCAAAAAAAATGACAGTGCTTTCAATAAGAACTCATGAGTATGCTAATGCCCAGAAAACAAAATAATTTAGCCTCAAAACTTACTAATTATGGAATTGGGGCTCACTATTAGGAGATGACAACAACTTAGAGTTATGCTTTTGTTTTATACTTAGGAAATCACACACAGACGCACACATACACAATTACCCATAAAACCACATACTCCAGAAATAGTCTTCTCAAGAAATTCCTAATTGGGAACTTAAGCAGTAATTATGAGCACCTGTCTCTCCGTACTTTAATAATATTTTTATAGTTTAGAAGCAAGAATTTAAAAACCTGTGGACCATCTTATGCATTATTTTTTGTTTCAAAACTAGCTAGCACCTCTTAAGCCTTTATAGACCATCTCAACACAGAATCACTATAGTACTGGAGATTAAACTTGCTTAAAGAATTAACATCATCCACTTTATGTTATCACCAGCCATTTCATCGTGTCTGGGTATCTATTTGTCTTCAGTAGCATTACCTGCAATGGTGCCTAAAGCAATGGAAAGTCAAATCACTTTTCCTCTTGATAACTTGCTTTGAGCTTTGTGTGTGCTCAGGATGGACTAGAGGTTTGTGGGGTGGTAGAAAAACTGCTCCTACTTTTAGCCTTAGTTTCAGAGGGTTAAAGACAAAGGTAATTTGGAACTCCTTTTGTCAGTGAGACTTGAGAAGTAATAGAACCTGTTGTCTCTTTATAGATTTCACACTGACACTTTTTACTTTGTATTGTTTATAGTTTGTATGTTAAGTGACTTTTAGAAGTTTTTCTTGTTAAGCCAATATGCAGACATGAACTTCATGACTCTATCTCTAGACAAAGACTTAAGGTATAAATGTAATAGTCTTGGAACCATTTCAGTCTAGGCAGAAGAAAGACAAACTTGGGCAGACTAATTTCCCCATCCATGTCACAAAGCTGTGGAGTCTTTGGTCTTCAATGCTTTTAACCTATGGGTAGTAGAATAAGTGGCCAAACAGATTAAGATGGCAGGAACACACACACACACATAATTGAAAAATACATAGCATATTGCATTGTCATTCAGTCTGCATCAAAACTTTCCACTAATCAGTGTCATGGTAGGGACAGCCTTCAGCAAGAGCTTCTCAGATGGTGGTGACACAGTGACCCTCTGCAAGAAAGCATGTTCGCTTACCACTGAGAGGCCATAATTTTAAATCATGACCTTCAAGTGTGAGTAAAAACAAACTACTTTTAGATTATGTCTTACCTATTTGTTGAAAACTCTTTTCTGAGGAAAAATATTGGTTATCTACCAAAAGAAAGCAGAGATCAGCTTTCCTTTGATCTTGAATAGGCCCCTTTAGGTCCTTGAATGCAAGCCTTCTTAAATCAACCTACATGTAGAGGCAAGAATTATGGATTATTTTAGTCTTTTAATTGAAACCAATTGTAGTAACCTTTTGCATCATTTTTTCAAAGTTCCTGTTGATTATCTTTAGTCATGAGCATAAAAATATAAATATGTTCTTAAAAATAAAAGAATTATTTTGCTTTTTGTTAAAAATCAAAACTGTCCCTTAAACTTTCCCACATTTAACCACCCAAACTATCTCTACCCTTTCATAAATTAGAACTGAAATCTAGATCATTGAGAAAATGACTAAAAATGCATGACTGAAATTCTTCAAAATCTCATCCACATTTCTTAAAAGAGAGGCTGTGGATTATACACAGGAAGAACGGCGGCTGATCTGCTCTGTCCTGACTCAAACACTGCAGAAGGCCAGGCACGATGGCTCGTGCCTGTAAGCTTTAACCTATGAAGTGTCCGGGGCTAGGGATCGTGGTTCAAGTCCCACCTGGGGCCTGTAGCGAAACCTAGTTGCAAAAAATAGCTGGGCATGGTGGCGTGCGCCTGTAATCCCAACTACCTGGGAAGCTGAGGCTGGGGATTGCTTGAGTCTGTGGTAACATGGGCAATGAGAGCCTGCGGTTCCACGGGCAAAAACAGTGAAACCTAGTCTCAAAAAAAAAAACAAAAAACACTGCAGAAAGTAAACATACCTGATAATTAATTGTTCTTGAATATAAAATTTTGAAGAAAGACTTCCTCTGTTATTGCTCAAAAATAATGTTTCAATTTGAGTTCATTCTGAAAGCTACCATTTGAATTGAACTGGTAGCAAATGTTGAAATGTACTGAAAACAACTCATTGCTTCATCTCTGGCAATTTCATTATGTGATACACAGATGTGTTGCAGTTTGAATTCAAAATGAAAATAAAAGTTTAAACAGTCAAAGTGTGGTCATCAAATAATTTTGTAGACCTGTAGGAAAAATAAAATTAAAATCAGTTTGAGAAATATTCAGATTTTTATTCTGTTCTTTATTCTGTTGATTCCCTCTGCCCAACCCCACCCTCACCCCCACCCCAGTTATGTTTGTTTATTTACCAAAAAAACTGTCAGTTGTTGGAATAGAACAGGAATGCAGACTTTGTACACTTTATTTCTGGGAGTGACTCTGCCACTTACTAGCTCTGTGACTCCTTTTGTACTGGTCACTGAGCTTCCTTGAACAAGGGGGTACATGCACCTGCCTACCCTAACTCCCTTACCAGAGTGATTATTGATTTCAGACAACTGGATGCATTAGAAACTTAAATTTCCCCCAGTGTCATTCCTCTTAATGAGATCACACATCTAGGATCAGTCCTTTTATCATCTGACACTATTTTTGAAGATAGATATATCAGAAAACTCTTTTCCCTTCTGTTACTGCTGAGCTCTCTGGAATTGGGGAATGCCAGATATTTTCTGTAAGAAAATGTAATTTCCTAATCTAAGAGGCCTTTCCAAGTGCCAGTTCTGACAAGAAATTTAATGGAATGATAATGTATGTATATTCCTTTACAGTGTGATAAGGGACTTACTTGCTGATTGTAAAATTTAGAGATTTTTTTAAATCAATTTTCAGACTGTAGATCAAAATTTCAATAGTACTTAGAACCTGGCAAGGAATTTTGCCTTGGGCCTGTCTTGTTGCTCCTTTTACTTATTCTTTTTGGACTCTAAAATATTAGAGCAATGCTAGAGCAACTGATTTTTAAGAAAATGCTAGCTCTCCCTTTGCAATAGAGTTGTAAAGATTTTTTTCTTATCGTCCCCTGTCCTTTACCTAAGCACCAATGAGTAACTGTTGTATCTAACAGGTATTCTGGGTTAAGAAGCCTAAAATGGATCCCAGTTGAATGTAACCTCTTGATACATCTTTCTACTGGTCCAGTAATCTTTTGATTACTGACTTTTGATGTCTGGTATTATGTTACATCTATATTTTACTGCCACTCTTCAACATCTTCACCAAGCTCTAATGACCCTGAGATGTCTTAAAAAATTTAATTTGTAATTGTTGCACACCCATGATGTCTTAAGTGCCAAAATGTTCAGCATCTTAAAACTGACTAGAATATTTGCAATTAGTATGGAAACTCAAGTAGGCTTTATTGCCACTTTTCCTGATTGCACTGACTTATTTGAGGCCATTCTATTTCTTAGTAGTTTTAGAACAAATCTGGATTTAAAAAAAAAAATGAATTAAAAAATTATACAAAACTGTATAATTTGCCCTGGGAATGTAACATTAGCTGTGTTTTTTTCTCCTTTTACAACAAAAACAATAAAATGACTAATATGTGGTTTTGCCGAGCTTATTTCTCGTTATAGTTTCAGTGTTGGAGTAGAAATGAAGTTTCTGATTTTGAATCCGACTCCCAAGTTCCTGTAAGTTTTTATGTGCTGATGCATGGTTGCTCTTTTTAGGTCATGGTGATTTGGCTTTTCTAAAAGCTATTCTTTTTCTAAGTGACTGACAGGAATCATTACTCTCTATGGCAAGAAGCCATAAGCTGGCAGGAGCCCTACAACAACTGTCCAATTGGATTTATTTTTTTAACTGTTGTGCCAATTTCCAAATTATGTTCAGTTATAGGACATCTGTTTTCTTAAAAAGGTTCAAAGCAAGTGGTACACATGTAGTGACAGCTCTGCCTAGGTCTGTTGAGGGGGACGAGGCCCTTCGCTCAGACAGACTTTCTATTTAGTGCGCTGGACAGGAGCCAGAGATGACAGTACTTTCCTAGAATTGCACAAGTCAAAGCCACAACCATTAGACAATTTTGTGTTTGTTTCTGAAAACTCTCCATTATGACTGTGGTTCTTTGAGATTGTTTAGAGGAATGAATCCAACAAGGATCGCTTTGTAACGATTGATGGAAAGCACTAAAAGCCTCAGTGATTATAGCAATATTTTCTGCCTTAGCCACTTTCCAGGATGAATTTTAAAACAGTGAAAAGAAAAAGGTCAGGGCTCTAATCTTAAGAGATTTTTCACTTTGCCTCTCTTCTGAGAAAGTGAATAGAGGTAGAAAGTGTGTCAGGTGAGGGCCACTCTGGAGCTGAGCTCCCCCTTTTTCTCCTGAAGTTACAGTCCCAACTCTTATCCCCTATTTTGCCAGCCAAGGCCAATTTGATAATGACAGGTTCAGAATGAAGCACATCTGTTTATTTTCCCCTACTCTGCAGGTCACAACTAGAAATGCTTCTGCTTGTTTGGGCTTTGCTCTCCCTAGAATCTTGGTGTTTGTTTTGAATTTGGTTTTTGGCAGAATGAGATCCCACACATGCCAGGCAGGCTCAGGGATGTGTGTTCAGTAGTGTGAGGCTTTGTTTTCTTTTTCATTGACTTGATTCGGGTTGAAGTTTTCAGTTTTTGACTGTCTGCCTCTCCTCCCATTATCTTAAGTGTACTGTTGGTGATGAATACATATATGAATTTGGAACTGCTTGGTAAGGTGCAAATTTGTCTACCCTTTTCCTTTTTCTTGTGAGATTATCCAGCTTAACCTAATGCTGTTTTAAAATTATTTAGTCACAAATTGTCCATGATAAAGAGTTCTTGCTCTCTAGAAGTAAGCTGAATCTATGGATTAATTATTTATTATCATAATAATATAGTTATTATTTATTATTGATTGATTTATCATTATTGATTTATCTATTGAGCTACAGCAATAGATTGACATTAGCTTCTATTTTATAAAAAATATTTTCTTATTGTGATATAATACCCATAACCATAAATGTCAACACTTTCAAGCATACAGTTTGTAAATTTTTAGTATTTTCAGAAGGTTATGCAGCTGTCACTATTGATGTCATCTCCCTAAAACAAACCTTGCCCATAAGCAGTTATACCTCATTCTCCCTTCATTCTGCTTCTGGTAGCCACTTTACATCTATGGATTTGTTTATTCTGGACACTTTTGTGTCTTTTTATTCTTTTTTATTAATTTTATTTTGTGTCTGTTTATTCTGGACATTTTTGTGTCTTTTGTGTCTGACTTCTTTAGCATAGAATTTTCAAGGTTCATTTGTCTTATTGCATGTTTCAGTATTTCAGTCCTTTTTAAGGCTAAGTACATCGTATGGAGTGACAACATTTTGTTTATTCATTTATCAGTTTTTTCAGTATTTGGGTTTTCACCTTTTGGCTATTTGAATAATGCTCCTCTAAATATTTATACACAACTTTTTATGTGACCACCTATTTTCAGTTCTCTTAAGTATTTACCTAGAAATTAGGACTGCTAGGTCATATGCTAACTCTGTTCTAAACTTTTGAGGTACCATGAGACTATTTTTAAACAGTACCTGCACCATTTTACATTCCCTCCACCAATGTGTGACGGTTCTGAGGTTCTGATTTCTGAACATCCTCACCAATACCTGTTATCAGAATTTTTGATTATAGACTTCATAGTGAGTATGAAAAAGCATCACTGATCACATTTGATTTGTATTTTCGTGATTGATGTGATGTTTAACATCTTTTCATGGGCTTTTTGTGTTTTTGTTTATGTTTTTTGGGGAAACATTTTATTCAAATTCTTTGTGTTTACATTGTACAATTATTGTTCCTTGCTTATTTTCACATTATTTTATTGGACAATAGTCTTTTCATTGTTGGTCTTTAAGTGTTCTTTCTTCTGTATATTTGATCCGTATCAGATACATGATTTAGAAATAATTTTTTCTAGTTCCATAGGATGTCTTTTCACTTTCTTGATAATGCCCTTTGAAGCACACAAGTTTTTAATTTTGATGAGTTCAATGTATGTATCTATTTTTCTCTTTGCTTTAGATTTTATATCCAGAATATATTATATTGCCTGATCCAAGGTCTTGAAGATGTATACCTATGTTATATTCCAAGAATTTTGTTATTATTCTTTTGTTTTGAATTAAATTTTGCATGTGTCTAAGTAAGGAAAGAATCTAAATTTATCTTTAACATGTGGATATCCAGTTGTTCTGGCACTATTTGTTGAAAAGAATCTTGAATCATCTTATCACTCTTGTCAAAAAAACCACATGATTTTAGGTGTATGTGTTTATTTCTAGACTCAGTTCTGTTCTATATATATATTATCTAATATGTATTTTTTTTCTTATTTCATTATCTTGATTACCATGGGTTTGTAGTAAGTTTTGAAATCAGAAAATACAAGTCCCCTAATTTTCTTCCTCCTAAATTAGTCAAATTGTTTTGACTAATTTGGGTCCTAACCATGTGGATTTTAGGATTTCCACAAAGAATTCAGCTGAAATTTTTAAAAGCATTGCATACTGAATCTATGGGTAATTTTGAAATTTATGACCATCTTGATTGTATTAATAAATCTTCCAGTCCATGAACATAGGATGGCTTCTCGTTTATTTAGATCTCCTTTAACTAAAATTTTTGTAATTTCCCATGTACAGATTTTCCACTTTTGCCAAGTTTGATATGCCTGAGTATTTTAGGCTGTTTGATTGATGTTATTACCAAAAAATATGTCTGTATATAAAAATACAGCTAATTTTTCTATGTTGATTATATTAGCTACTTTTAAGAATATATTCTTGTTATAATTTCAAACATATTGGATAAGCCAATATGGCCTTTTGATAAGCCAATCATGGTCTTCTATGAAAGATGAGACTATGTATAGTTAACGTTTCTGAACACTTATGATGTGTCTTATGCTAAATCACCATTATTACATTGTGTTATTCTCATTTAATGCTTATATCTGTGTCCATTTTACACAGAGAAATCTTTGCCCATAATCCTGCTGTTAATAAATAAGTGACAAAATTGGAACTTGAACTCAGTTCTCTCATCCCAAAACCTTTCATTTTAAACTTTTAACCATTCTGCCTTGTGGGATGCTCTGTAACTCTATCCTAGGGAAGCCAAGCAATAGATTAAGTGATTTGGCAGTATCTTCCAGGTCTTTATTTCTTGTCTCTTTATCATTATTGACCATTTCGTTTTGTACAGTGGTGATACTCTCAAAGAGGTCCTTCAACAAGAGTTATGTCTTATTATGTGTGAGCCAGTGTACAGCCTAGAAGCAAGACATTTTTTCAACAGGCAGAAGATGACTGAGTAACAGTAGAAAAGATAAGGTTATGACTTTGAGAGACATTTTGATAGTGGAATCAAGAAGCCAATTATATATGGAGAATAAAAAAGGAAAAAGAAAAAGATGACAGGAGGTTAAATTTAATAATAACTAAACAAATGATGACATTGGTTAGAAGGTAGATCCATTAGTTGGGAGAGGATGGTGGACTCATTGGTATAAGAGAGGGAAGTTGGTCATATAAAGATTAGATTTTAAAGTATGATAGGTAACTTGATTTGTATTCTGTTTATTACTACCAGTTATTTTCTAATCTTTTAATGTTTTTAATTTTCATGCAAATTAAAATTTGCATTGGACATATTTGTATAGTTATTAGTCACTTTTATGGCCCTCCCTTTATCACTGTCCCCTCTGTTTCTCCCCTTCCCCCCCACCCCCATGGTTACTCCAACTCCTCTCTCGCAGTCAGGCACTGGTTGATGCTTGGCTCATTGGTCTCTTTTTCCTGGAGTTACGTCTTTTTTTCCTGGATGAGAAGCTATGCTCCTGGAATGCTGCAGTCCAGGCTGCTGGGATCTCCAGAGTTTTCTGTGAGGTGGGCAGCCAGGTCTTTTATGTCAGGAGCCTCTCACAGTGCAGATATATTCCCTAGTCTCCTTTGTTGTGGCACTTCCTATGGTTGAGGTGATAGTCATGTTGGCTGTCTCCTTGCCGGTGTCTGTTCCTTGATGCTACTTCTGTCCATATAATTCTGGTATCCTGGGAACCAAATTCACAACCACTGGCAACGGATAAGTTCCTCTGTAGAGACAGACTCCAGCAGGTGGTTGATTCAGTTCCTCTCCTTTTTCGAAGTCTACAGTTCTGCCATGGGGCTGCAGTGATACCTGGTGGTCTTCCTCCCGTTGTTGGAGAGTGAGGGAGCATTGGACATATCTCTGGATCAGGTAATTGGCTCCAATCTGGTAATTGGCTTTCAGGTCCGAAGATATTGTAGGTGGAGCTCTGTAACAGGTCGTCACAATAGCTAGTCTCTCAGGCTTGTCTCTTAGAGTTCCAACCATGTGTACTTCCAGTTTTACCCAGACAATGAGTGTACTCATTGCCATTATTTGCTCTCTTCCCCTCCTGGATGTCTGCTCTGGGTTGTTTTTCTCCTTCTTAGTGCAAGTCTGGTTGAGGTAGAAGTAAACTGGAAGAGTATCCCCCTCACCCTATGTCCACTCTGGCAGAGGCTACCCACACCCATGCCCCCCACAAATGTGAGGAGGAGACAGGGTCCCCCAGCCTGAGAACTTTGCCTCCCAGAAACTTGAGACCACTATCAATTATTTAATAAAGTATGTTGTTGATTTTGTAATGATAAGTAAAACATATGTTTCTATCTTTATAGGATTTAATTGTCTATTTAAAGAATCAGACATAGTATATATATATATATATATATATATATATATATATATATATATGGTATGTAAGTAGTAGTTGTAATACTGTGGTATGAGAGAGTAAAATGAGATCTTGATCTGGAAAGGCAGTCAGGAATAAAATAACCTATGACTTATCTAAAGAGTGGTAGGAATTAGCCTGTCTTAAGATAGGAAAGAAAGCCTTCCAGGCAGAGGAAATATATATATAAATCATATGCATGGCAATTCCTAGCCTAGGCCATCACAAAATAAATGCCTTAAAAGTAAGCTTTTTGAAAGTTGTTTACAGTGAACACAAATATTTTTATAATCAGAAGGGCAAATAAATCATATTGTTTAAAAGTAGTTGAAACTCTAGATAAAACTGAATTCACCTTGGAGACTGTATTTGCTGAAATAAGGATAAGGGTGAAAAGAGCCTGGAAAAGAGTGGTCAGATAGGACATAGACGAATGTGGAAGTTTGTAACCTAAGGTGGAGGGAAGTGAAGAGTTTTGGAAAGAAAGGATAGTTAGTCCTTGTACATGTTCCTAAAGGTCAAATGGGATAAAACTGAAAAGAGACCAAGGTGTTTAAGATCACTTTACAAAGAGGCAGAGAACCCACCCGACCCTTCCCCCACCCTGGTGAGACACTGGAAGTCACTGGTGCCGGCACCAGGCCTCTGGAAGGGACCTATCCCCGTGTCGCCTTCACTGCCATCCCTGGGAGCCAAACCCCACAGCCAGGTTCCTGAGGGAACCCACCCAACCCTTCCCCTACCCAGGTAAGACGCCAGAAGTCACTGGCGCTGGCACCAGGCCTCTGGGAGGGACCCAACCCCGCACTGCCTTTGCCGCCATCCCTGGGAGACAACCCCCACAGCCAGGTTCCTGAGAGAACCCACCCGACCTTCCCCCACCCAGGTGAGATGCCGGAAGTCACTGGCGCCAGCACAAATTACTAAACTAAACTACAGATCTACTTTCAACCTGAAAAACATTCCCATCAGCATGCCGACCAACACAAGATCCATGGTTTCTCATATGTAGTACAAGTTAGAAAGCAAAACACAGTAAGGAGAAAAACTTTAGACATGCAAGCAAACCCTGCAGGAAATAATCCATCACCAACAAAGAAAAGACAATCTCCAGAAAACACTAAGGAAAACATTGAAGAAATGACGTGTATCTCAGAAAAAGGTTCCAGCATCAACATGTTAAATGCACTACAACAATTAAGAGAAGAATTAGAAAAAAGGACAACAGTATGATAGAAGCATTTAATCCACAAAGGGAAGTAGAAACATATAAAAAAGAAAGTATCAATATGTATAACCTAATCTACGAACTGAAGAATGAAAATGAATCCCTAAAATTGAAATTGAAAGCTACTCAAGATTTAAGGGTTGCAATAGACGAGCTCAAAAATGCATAGAAAAGCCATGGAAGCAGATTAAATGAAATGGAAGAATGAATTAGCACACTTGAGGGTACAGAAATAGAACAAAGAAAGAAAAAGAGAGAGAGAAACAAAGTAAGAGGACTGAAAATAAGCTCAGAGATATGTCAGATTCCTTAAAGAAAAGAAACATACTCAAAAGAGACCTCAATGTGGGTACAAAGGGACACCTTGCTCGAATGTTTACTGCAGCACTATTTATAATTGCAAGGACATGGAAGCAACCTAAGTGCCCCAAAACAGATGATTGGATGAAAAAATTGTGGTATATATACACGATGGAATATTACTCATCAATTAAGAATGACAAATTCGACGACTTTATGACAACATGGATGTACTTAGAAGGAATCATACTAGCAGAAGCAAGTCAAAAAGAGAAAGACAGAAGTCAAATGGTTTCACTAATATATGGGACATAATGAAAAAAAAATAAACAAAAGCCATGAGGAAAAGACAAAACAAGCTAAGCACCAAACTGAAGCACACCACTATGGGCACGATGGAAAGGGGGAATGGGAGGGGAGGGTGGGGAGGTAAATCCCTGGGATTGCAATGATGTGAAATTTATATATAAATAAATTTAAAAAAAGAAAAGAAACATAAGAGTAATAGGAATCTCAGAAGGAGAGGAGAGAGAGTCATGGGAACTGATAGGCTTTTCAATATAATAATAGAGGAGAACTTCCCAAATCTGAAGAAAGAAATGAAAATAGACATACAGGAAGCCAAAAGGACACCAAACTACTTTAATGAAAGAAAAGCCACAGCAAGACACATCATCGTAACACTTCCAAGAACCCAAGATAAGGAAAAAATAATGAGAATGGCTAGAGAAAAGAAATGGATAACCTACAAAGTAAAATCCATTAGACTGACCTCAGATTTTTCTGAAGAGACACTCCAGGCAAGGAGAGAATAGAGTCACAGCTACAAAAAAAGTCCAAGAAAAAATTGCCAGCCAAGAATACTCTACTCTGCAAAGCTATCCTTCCTCTATGAAGGAAAAAATATAACCTTCTCTGACAAGTAAAGTCTCCAGAAATTTGCTACCACTAAACCCCCACTCCAAGAAATTTTGCAGGAGACCTCAAGATCAAAACCATAAGAAGGACAAATACAAAAAACAAAAACAAAATAAAATAAACCCCAAAATGACCACCAGGAAACCATTAGAATCACAAACATCAATAATCACCCTAAATGTCAATGATCTAAAGTCAGCAATCAAAAGACGAAGAGTTGCAGACTGGATCAGAAAACAGAACCCAACATTCTGCTGCCTCTCCGAAACACATCTGATCTCTAAGGATAAGCATAGACTTAAGGTGCAGGGCTGGAAAACTACACTACAAGAAATGGCCCCCACAAGAAAGCAGGAGTTGCCATTATATCAGACAGAGCAGACTTCAAATTAACAAAAGTGACAAAAGATAAAGACGGCCACTACATAATGGTTAAAGGGTCAATCCTCCAAAAAGACATAACAATAACCAACAGATACTCACCTAATGAGGGAGCACCAAAATTCATAAAACAACTACTAGTAGAACTGAAATCAAATATTGATGAGAATAGGATAGGAGATAGAATAGGTAGGAGATTTTAACTCTCCACTCTCAATAAAAGACAGATCAACAAAACAGCAACTACACAAAGAAAAGTTTTAAAGGAACAGCTAGACCAATGGACCTAATAGATATATACAGGACACAACACCGCCAAAGAAAAGAATACACTTTTTTTTAAATGCACATGGTTCATTCTCTAAAATTGATCTTATATTAGGCCACAAGACAAACCTGAACAAATACACAAAGATTAAAATAATACCAACCTTTTTCTCCGATCATAAAGGCATCAAATTAGAAATCAACAATGAAAAGAAAATAAGGAGAGTAAACACTACATGGAGATTGAACAACAGGCTTCTGGAAGATCACTGGATAAAAGAGGAAATCAAAGAAGAAATTAAAACCTACATGGAGGCAAATGACAATGACAACACAATGTTCCAAAATGTGTGGGATGCAGCAAAAACAGTATTAAGAGCAAAGTTCATAGCAATACAGGCTCAAAGAAAAAGAATTGAAACAGCCCATAGTAATACTCTAATCTCCCAACTTGAGAATCTAGAAAAAAAGCAACAAAAAAAATTCAAAACCCGGCAGAAAACAAGAAATAACAAAAATAAAAGCAGAGATTAGCAAAATAGAACCAAAAAGACCATCAAGAAGATAAACAAAACCAAAAGCTGGTTCTTTGAAAAAATAAATAAAATTGACAACCCCCTTGCAAGGCTTACAAAGAAGAGAGAAAACTCAAACAGGATCATAAATGAAAAGGGAGATATTACAACAGACCCAGCAGAAATCCAAAAGATAATTACAGACTACTACGAACATCTATACACAAACAAATACAGCAACTTGGAAGAGATGGACAAATTCCTAAAACAATACAGTCATCCAAAATTGAGCAAAGAAAAAACAGAAAACTTAAACAGATCAATCACAAGCAGTGAAATTGAGGCAGTCATCAGAACTCTCCCTAAAAGAGCCCAGATCCAGATGGTTTCACAAATGAATTCTACCAAACATTCAAAGAGGAATGAACACCAATATTGTTAAAACTGTTTCAAAAATTGAGAAAGAAGGAAAGCTACCAAATACCTCCTATGAAGCAAACATTACACTAATTCCAAAACCAAATAAAGATAGCACAAAGAACGAGAACTACAGACCAATCTCCCTGATGAACACAGATGCAAAAATCTAAACAAAATCCTGGCAAACCAAATCCAATATTGCATAAAAAGAATCATCCATCATGACCAAGTGGGATTCATCCCAGGGGCAAAAGGATGGTTCAACATCCGAAAATCAATCAACATAATCCACCACATCAACAAAGAGAAAAACAAAAACCATATGATCATATCAATAGATGTGGAAAAAGCATTTGATAAAGTTCAGCATCCTTTCATGATGAAAGCCCTGGAAAAAATTGGTATAAAAGGAACATACCTCAACATAATAAAAGCTATATACGACAGACCCACAGCAAATATCATCCTCAGTGGGGAAAAACTGAAACCATTCTAATTAAGGTCTGGGACCAGGCAAGGATACCCACTCTCTCCACTCCTTTTCAACATAGTTCTGGAAGTCCTAGCTAGGGCAATAAGGCAAGAGAAAACATAAAAGGAATCTGAATAGGGGACGAAAAAATAAAGTTAACATTATACGCAGATGATATGATACTCTATGTAGAGAACCCAGAAAAATCGACAGAAAAGCTGATTGAAATAATGAACCAATTCAGTGAGATAGCTGGATATAAAATCAGCACACAAAAATCAACAGCATTCATATATGCAAAGAATCAATAAGAAAAAGAGGAAATTTAAAAAAAAAACACCCCACTTACCATTGCACCAAAGAAAGTCAAATACTTGGGAATTAACTTAGGAAATTAACCTAACAAAAATACTTGGGAATTAACCTAAAAAAAGACGTAAAAGACCTATACAAAGAAAACTATAAAACATTCTTAAAAGAAATAGAAGATGATGTTAAAAAATGAAAAGGTATTTCCTGTTCATGGATCGGAAAGTCAACATTATCATAATGGCCATACTACCAAAGGCAATCTACAGATTCAATGCAATTCCAATAAAGATCTCAATGACATATTTTAAAGAGATAGAACAAAAATTACTGAAATTCATATGGAACAACAAAAGACCCCGACATCTGGGTTGTTTCCATGTCCTTACAATTATAAATAGTGCTGCAATAAAAATGCAGGCACAGGTGTCCCTTTGTACCCATACTGAGGTCTCCTTTGGGTAGATTCCAGAAGAGCGATTACTGGGTCAAAGGGTAGTTCCATTTTCATTAGTTTGAGGGTCCTCCACACAGCTTTCTATAGTGGCTGGACCAGTTTGCATTCCTACCAGCAGTGTAAGAGCATTCCTTTCTCGCCACATCCACGCCAGCACTTGTTGTTGCCTGTTTTTTTAATGTGGGCAATTCTCACTGGTGTAAGATGGTATCTCATTGTGGTTTTGATTTGCATTTTCCTTATTGCTAGTGACATTGATCAATTTTTCATGTGCCTGTTGGCCATTTGTATTTCCTCTTTGGAGAAGTGTCTTTTTGGTTCTTCTCCCCATTTTTTGATTGGGTTTCTCGTTTTGTTTATGTTTAATTATGTAAGTTCCTTGTAGATCTTCGTTATTAAACCCTTATTATGCTTGTGGAGGGCAAAAATTTTTTCCCATTCTGATGGGCTTCTTTTAGTTTTTTCTGTTGTCTCTTTTGCTGTACAAAAGCTTTTT